>PVIA01006049.1:0-104174 GCA_004024845.1 Tonatia bakeri | reverse complement strand
GGATAAAAACTAGGGGGAGGGTGGTAATGGGAGGGAAGTTGGGAGGGGGGTGGGTGGGCTTGATTGTGAGTAAAGGGGAGAAAACTGTACTTGAACAATCATTAAAATAAAATTGGAGAAAAAAAGAAAGAAACTGAGACCCCCCAAAAAAAGAATGACAAAAGCTGTTTCAACCTCAAAATAAGCTTGTTAGAGGAATTTAAGAATCCACTCTTCCAGTTTTACCTTAGTCTGTGGTGAGTTGGGAAGGGATGGTTTCAGTGGGGGAAACCAGTTGCTTTGTGCTTTAAAAGTTGGCATAGCCACACATTCTGAAGCTGCGTATCTGAGATATAACATTCATGAATCCTTTATTTGAAATTTCAGTGCATTTTCACTTACAATTATAACAGATATTAATGTTTCCAGAGATACAGACTAGGCAGGTAATTTTCCACTGTACATTAATTTGCTTCTGTCTTTTGCTGAGTATCAAATCCATTTATGATGAGGAACACATGGATAGTGTTTGAAGAACTCTAGCAAAATTGGTTAAGATACTCATGTTAAAAGTCCCAGTTAGGGTTCAGAAGGTAAAATCATTGGAATGCAAAGTTTTTCCAAAGTTAACATTACAGAGTCTTTAGTAACCTGGAAAGGGGCACAACGGTACTCATTGTGCAGTGAATGTTCATAGTTGGTGGCTGGAATCTGATTATGCTCATAGTTGGTGGCTGGAATCTAGTTAAATAATCACATACATATTAATAAATCCCAGGTCAATGGATGTTTCTCTGAGTTAATATTTTTCTGTAAAGTCATGATACAGACTGAGAATCTCCAGGGTCTCCTTTCTTGATCTTTTCCTTTCCCCTTGTGTCCCCTATCAATTTTGATTAAAAAGGACTCTTTAGAGAAGAATTGCTACTCATCATACAAATTATTTTAATGTATTTACCAGTATTCCATTTCCCTCCCTCAATTCCCTTTCGAAACGAGAAAGCTGACACTCGAGAAATTTGGTAATTTCTTCAATATTGTACAGATAGAATGCAGTACAGCTAGTACTCAAACAGATTTTCTGTCTTCAAGTTCAGTCATTTCTTTCATTTTCTCATTGCTTTATTAAATGTGTTTGTACTATTTTTTCCAGGATTATCTACATTTTTGGTTTTATCTGAGCAGTGTTTTATCTGATCAGCCTTTTCCCTTTTAAGAAAGAAATTTGAAGCCATGTGCAGCATTGATGGTAGTGAGAAGGGAGTGTGTACTTTCATATCTTCACAAGAGACTCTGGCTGACATCCTGCAATGCAGAGTTGCTTCTTCCATCTATGTGTGTGTGTGAAGATCACTTGAATGTTTGTTTCAAAACAGGATCCAAAGACATTAGCTATTTTTTAAAATTTAATATTTTATTGTTTATGTTATTACTATTTCAATTTTTTTCTCCTTTGCCCTCCTTCCACCCAGCCCCCCACCCCCCCGACCGGTCAATCCCCACACTGTTGTCCATGTCCATGGGTCATTCATATATGTCCTTTGACTAATGACATTAGGTATTTTTCAATCAATAGTTTTTTTTTTGCCAAAGAATTCAAGCACACTTCAATATACACATGAGGATAATTTTCTCAAAATCTAAATTACTACCCAATTTATAATCTTGGTGTGTTAGAGAACCAAGACTGGTTTAAGGTAAGCCTAACCCACATATTAAGCTTGTGCTCTGGACTCAAACTCATGGTGAAATATTCTAATAATTGATTCTTTTCTGGTTGATGCTTGGAAGACATATATCATTGAAATTACATAGGCTATATAGAAGGGATATCAATACTTTATTAAAGTTATTTATATTTTAAGAAAAACAATTACTTTAAATTCCAAGGAAAGTAGGTATTAATAGTAAGTCTCCTTCTCTTTTTTTTATGAATACCCTCTTTATGAGATGTGCATATCTCATAATGAACAGGGGACAAAAAGAGCTCAAATTGTGTATTCCAGGTGGAAAAAATAAAAAGTCTATGGTAGAGAATCCTATAATTTCTCTTTGCTCTTCCTGGTTAGAACAGTAAATAGCAGCTATGGAAACAATAAACTTACCTTGACATGTTCTGCCTCTCACCAGTTGGTATCCCTGGGGGCACATACATGAGAATTTCCCAGGTTCATTGACACATTGATATTGACAAAGGTAGCTTGAGGTTCTGCATTCATCAATGTCTGTTGAATTAGAGAAGAGCAAGGACACAAAATTCAAAAACTACTTTGGTGATATTTTTTTAGATGAGGTAAGAGAGTTAAAAACACTGCAAACTCTGAAACAGAAATACAATACTTTATAACAAGCTCAAGGGCAAATTCTAACAATATTGGCTCATTTCATCTAGAACAGCAACTTCCAACCTTTTTCATCTCATGGCACACATAAACTAATTACTAAAATTCAGTGGCATGCCAAAAATACATTATATTTTTTGCTGATCTGACAAAAAATAGATATAATTTTGATCCATTCACACCAGATGGCTAGTGTGTGTTGGCTGTGGCATTTTTTTAAATTTGACAGTCTAAGTCAAGGGTGTCAAACGCATTTTCACTGGGGCCACATCAGCCTCGAGGTTGCCTTTACAGGGCCGAATGTAACTTTAGGACTGTGTAAATGTAACTACTCCTTAACTAGGGGCAAGAAGCTCGGCGCTGCTGCTGTGTAGAAACAAGGTGCTGGGTGGGATAAAACAAGGTGGAGGGCTGGATTTGGCCTGAGGGCCTTGTGTTTGCCACCTGTGGGCTAAGGGAAACCATCAGGGCCCCTGACGAAATAGTCAGGGATTGCAGGTTTTAAACATTTTTGTGGCACATAGCATGCCTCTTGCAGCACACTGGTTGAAGTGATCCTCTAGAACTTCACAGCACAGAGTTTGTCTTGCCATCAGTTTTACTCATCACTGCTGACAGTTGGTCAAATCCTGGACCTGACCATCTGAGTTGAGCAGAGTGAATGAATTGGTTTGTGGCTGATACTTTTCACTTTGGGCTCTGCAGACCCATCAAAGGTGCACATTCATATTTGTTTTCTCAGAAATTGGGCAGCTTTGTTGCCAAGTTCATCTGATCATTGAATTTCAAGTCCCATTGCTGTGCTAGCTTCTAGAGGTGACATCCTGGCAGGGTCTGGCATTCAGGAGAAAAGGGTTTTGCATTTCTCAATGGTGAGGCCCCTATAATTTGCTTAGAGGGTAGAGGCAGGTGTCCAGACCCAGTCCCTTTTGGGTTTGAGCATAGTAGCATGATGCGAGGTGTCTCTGGGTGAAGTATGACCTTTGTGGCCCCAAGTTAAGTAGGGAAGGTCCACAGGAAGGTCAGAGGCATCAAGTGTTGATGGCACTTCCTCAGGTTGTCTCATGTCTTTTAAATTACGCATTGAAACTCACATGTACAGTGGACTCTGAAGGCCATCCCTTCAGTTAAACGGCCTTCTTTAGTTATGTGGGAAGTGAAGCCTAGGCAACTTCAGATATGTGCTCAAGGTACACATTAACAGGAATAAGACTAGGGGCCAGGTATCTTGGTTTTTATCCTGATGTTTCTGACATGCAGTCAGCATCTTTCAAACTTAAATGTGCATAACAGTTACCCAGAGTTAGATATAGAATCTGATTCAGAAGATCTGGGCTGGGACCTGAAATTCTGCCTTTCCCACAAGCTCCCAGGAGGTGCTGATGCTGCTGACCCATGGACCCCACTTCTAGAAGTGAGACACTGGTGCATACTTCTAATTATTAAACCCACCTTGCATTTAACATTTCAATCATTTTTTTCTTTTCCTTTTTCTTGATAACACACTAAAAAGTCCATGTTGCAATTGAATTAACTGGACTTTAGGACAGAATTTTCATGGATAAAAATTTGTTTCCATAAACAGGTACATAACCAAACAAAAGGACAGCAGTCAAAGGGATTGGAGTCTTATTAAGAATTATCTGAAGAATATTTTACCTTCACAGTTGAGCCTGTCGCTACTTAGCTCATATCCTTGGTTACAGTGACAGATGTATGAACCAAGAATGTTGTAGCATTGCTGAGCGCATTGATTGCTGGCATCGCATTCATTGATGTCTGAAAGGAGAAGTTATATACATTTATAACTCGTCTTTAAACATATCTTTACTCTTTTGTACCTGTGTCATTCAATGATAAGTAATTCCCTAGCTGGATTTTTTGCCCTGCAGAAGCTCATTGGAGAATATCCATGCAGGTTTCATATTTGTTGAAACAACATCAAAGATCTGTTGTTTCCTTCCTTTAGAAATACCGGAATGACAGTTATTTTGAGGTTTGATGAATCTTTCCAAAAGAATTTACTGATTCTAATAAATATACATTCCAGTATCTATTTTCTTTTATTGTTGTTCAGATGCAAAATGCCAAGTCTATAAATAATTAATATAAGACACTCATACTGATATGGTCTCTCAGCATGCTGTAGTGAAGATTTATCTGTGCTATTTATTACTTTTTAAATGGGTTCTGTTAAATTCCATTGCAATTATAACATAAGCCTTTGAGACCCGTACAGAGTTTTGCAATGCTCTAAGGCACTGAAAATATTGTGAAAAGGCATTTTTCCTGCACTAGATTCTTTCCATGTCATGCCAGTCTCAAAATTGTGTACTGTGACATTGCATTCTGAAAGGGGAGAAGAAGCATGAAAAATCAGATGCACTTTCAGAGGAATGTTTATGTACTTGAACTTGCTGTGACCCCTTTGGCACCTTCAGTTTTTATATCACACACTGTTGACTAATTGGTGTGTGTATATCAATGGATTTGTATTTTTTTTATACACCACAGATGAGAACTAAAACCAAGATTAACAAAGTTTTCCATTCACATCTTGAAGTGTTTTAAGAAACAGATTGGTTGCTGTCTTTTCAGCTTTATTCAGGGAAGTTGATGGAAACCAGTTCACTCAACAAAACTGAAGACTAGAATTACTGCAATGCAGCATAAGGTTTGCTTTTTTTGAAGAGAGAGATCAGTCAGTCAGGATGGCAGTTCCCAAAAGACTTACCTACGCAGGTATAGTTGTTGGCTGCTAACTGAAACCCAGGACTGCACTGGCAATAAAACGATCCTGGCGTGTTCACGCATCTTTGGTGGCAATATGGAGGCATCGCGCATTCATCTATATCTAGGTTACCAGGCACACACCACAAAGAGAACTACATTAGTGATTATCCACCGCTGTGTGCCCTCAAACTCTCAGAAGAACATTATCTAGAAAACTCACCTAGAGAGCACCTCACTTTAAAAGGGTATAAAGGGACTAATTGGCAATGGAAGAATACAATAAAGATTAAATTTAAAAAGTAATTATGTTCTTTTTAAAATTAGGGTAGATGTGTTTTAAATATACTTAGGTCTGCATTCTGTAGTTAAGTGAGATGTTAAGAACAATGACTACATAAACCTGGCTGGGTGGGTTAAGATTTAAAAGAGAGAAAAGTAGTTAAAACTATTTCGCTTATGTGTGAGAATGTCAGTTCAAAGACTAAAGCCTTTATAAAGATAGAAGTATAAAATCACTAATTAAGAATTGAGTGAGATGCATAAAATGAAGAGAAAGAAAGAGTAGGTTGTTCTTTATTTGGTGAGTTTGGCAAATTCATTTAAACATTCAGTATCGTGGTTCTTTCTTTTGTAACATGTGGATAGTAATGCTTGTTATGTGCATCTTACAATGTTTCTGTGAGCATCAAATGAAAGAACACTGTGGAAGGAACAGGATGCTAAACAAAAGTGCCCTTCTGACACATCAGTGAAGTGTTCCAGCCGCATCCTTCTCTTATAAGCATTTCCAACTGTAAAGTACTCAATTGAGAACTTGCAGAGGAGGACTAACATCTTAGAAGCATAATAAAACTTCATTAATTCATGACTATACATGTTGACAACTCTGACATGGCACACATAATTAAACATAACAATTATGCATGGAAAATGTAAGGCTATACAGTGACACTATCTTATAGTGAAAAAAAAAAAAGAGTGAAAACAAAACTTTATGCCCAGCTCTTCTGGTACTTTAATGACTTAAAAGTGTAGGAGGCATTGTGTTCCAGTGGCCTCAGGGTAATCTGAGTTTGAATCTCTGGCAATTACTAGCCAGGGGTTTACCTCTCCCAGCTTGCATTTCCTCCTCTGTAAGTAATTGTGCAACAATGTGGTAGAATTGTTGGAAGGATTAGGTGACACAATGTAGGCAAACTTCTTTACACAAAACAGGTAGAAATAAATGGGGGCTATTATTGATAAATTACAAAATATATTGATTTAACTTAAAGTTTGAAGCAAATGACAACTATTTGTACATGACTTCCCCTCTCATTTATTTAGGTGTCTGCTCAAATGTCACTTCAGGAAGACCATCTGTGACCATCCCTATAAAATAGCTTCTTCTGCATTATCTATCCCTCTATATGTTTGTATTTCTTTGTAGCCATTGATACTCCTTGACATTGTGTTATGTGTTTGTTCGCTTCTTGTCTGTCTCCCTCACTATAATGCATTGCAGATAAGACCTATCTCTTCCTTTTTAAGTGGAGGTGGAGTATTTTTTGTCTGTTCATTGCTGTACACTTAATACCTGGAACAGGGCCTGGCATAGTAGGTGCTCAATAAACATTAGTTGAATGAATGGAAACATCATACCAACTAAGAGCAAGTTTAGCATAGTTCTTCCCAGTACCCAGTGTTATACCCAGGTACAGTCTGAATAGCTGATATGTATACATGGTACTTTCTAATAGTTCTATGAGGGCTGTGATTCTGTGCAAGATGCCCCAGCACCTAAGACAAGGCCTGGCACATAGTCAAGTCTCAATAAATATTTGATGAATAAATGATGTGTGTCTTTACAACAGTAAACATTCATTGAGCCATTACTACTTGCTAGCATTGTGTTTAGCACTGCATGTATATAATGATGATAAATACGCATGTTCTATCCCTATCTAATATGGAAGATGGGCATGAAAACAGTTTACCACATAGGATGATGAGAGCAACAACAGGAAGGTGTATAGGGGACAGAAGGAATACTGTGCTACTCAAAGTGTGGGCTGCTGACCATGGCTAGTCCATGGACTATTTGGACCAGTCTGCAACAAATAAGTACAGAAAATGAGAGTAGTTGTTTAGAAATAGCAATTCGGTGTTACCACAACATTTTTATTGTTGTTTGTAGAAGAATTAATATGCAACACATAGGAACTCTACAAAAAGGATCCATCAAAATTTGAGAAGTACTACCTTAGAGGAGGGGGTGACTAATTACATTGGGGTGGATCATGGACAACTTCCCAGAAGAAATGACCCCGAGCTGGGATTTGACAGTTAAATAGGAGTTTTCCAGGAGTGCATGTTCCTGGTGCTGAAAGAGCTGATGTGGAGGCACCAAAGTGTGACACTGAGTGAAGTATGTGGGATAAAGCTGGAGGTTTTTTTGTTTTTTGTGTTTTGTTTTGTGGGAGAGGGTTGTTCAGAGTTGGGCAAGGATCAGATTAAAGAAGACCTCTTATGCTCTGTTGAGTAGTGTAGAAATGGTTCTGTGGGTGAGAGGAACACCACATGATGAGACTAAACTTAAGAATGTCTCCTCCTACCGTATCATAGAATTATTACTGTGTGTCCCATTCTCTTTGGTTCTTCCACAGTAGTTTGGGTTAGTTCTTTTTCTATATTTTTTATGCTCTCAATTGTTTATTTTCATGACTAATACAGTGGACAAAGCTTTGGTGTCTGTGGAGTTTTCCACACAGTGTATTCCTAAATCACAGCTTCAGTCACTGCAAAGCCTGGTTCTTCCTTGGAGGCTGGGCAGGAACCCCAGCCTCTAGGAACAGCCCGCGGCAGGCAGAACTCCACTGGAGCCCACGAGGAGCTCAGTGTTGACATCTGACATCAACAGCTCATATTCTCAGGCGAAAATGGATGCTGGTTGCCTGTCCCCATATCCTGATCCTCTGTTTCTCAGAGAAAATAAGGACTCTTCACTTCCATGATAAAAGGTGGTATGTAAATCAATGGATGGCGGGAGTCAGTTAAAGAATTTCATGCACAGTGCTGGGCCTCATAAATGAGCCCAGAACACTAGTTTACCTCTTATTTGCCAGTTGGCCTCCCCATACTGTGTCCTTTCAGTCATTCAAAAACCATGCCTAGAGTATCTACTTGATGGGCACTCTTCAGGAACTGAGACAGCAGTGACACAAACCAGACCTGGCCTCTGCTTTGAGGGAGCTCAAGTAGAGCTCTCAAGTAGAAGCACATGCTGCGCTTGGCTTTGCATTCCTAGCACTGCACCTGCTTGCAGCATAAAGAATGTTTAGTATGTGAACTCATTGCATAATGACAGCACACAGCTATTTAGCCCACGACTAGGCACTGTCCTAAGCATTCCCACACATGAGCTTCTGAAGTGGGGCTAGTATTATCTCCATAGTACACAGGGAAAAGTGAGATAGGGAATTTCAGTAACTCACCCAGGGCCTGAATGTGAGTTAGGGGTGTCGGTGGGGTTTGAACCATATCATTTGCCTTATAAACTGTTATGCTGAAATCAGTGAATGAACCCCATATCATCAGTGTTTAAGTGTTATGGTCCCCAAATAGCTAATTTAAAATTATTCTCTCAGTTGCTTTCATGCTCCCATTCATACTGCAAATTTCTGCTTTTGCTTAGTCTAATGTGTAACCAACACTTTGATGTCCAGAATATATTCAGCCTTTATGGTTAGTTCTTTCTTTGGAATGTGAAAAGTGGATTGGCATTCAAAGGAAGGATAAGCAGTTGTTGGCTATCATTCTCCACATCAACGTGAGTGCTTTGTTTTGAGTGCCCGAGGTTTAAACAATTAAGATGTTTAAGACAGGACTTTGCTGACTGCACCATTGTACTTACCCACACACTGCTCTCCTCGCTTCTGGTACCCTGGCGGGCACTGACAGGCAAAGGAGCCACGCAAATTGATGCACACTTGGTCAGCTCGACAGTTGTGCGTCCCTGAGGCGCACTCATCTATGTCTGTTTAAGACACGTGACATAGAAATGGTTTGAGTTAGTTGTGAAGATGTTAATATTTCCTCTGTATTGTCATAATACTTTTCTTAAAGAAACTGAGTTTTTCATTTATTTTTTCAAACATTACTTTGTGGCACTGTTATATTGGAAATATTTAAAATGATAACTTATTTTTAGTATTCAGAAAATAATTTCATAGATGCCAGTGTGTACCACTCAGATTTAACCAACACTAACAATTTGCTCTGCTTGCCTCAGCTCACTGTATTTGGTTAAGAACTGAAACATATCAGATACAGCTAAAGCCTCACTCCATCCTCATCCCTTTACCTACTGTCCTGGTAGGTGTGAATCCTTCCCTGAGATGTTTTTACATGTTTAATATACAGAGATGCACCCCTTAGAATATACAGTATTGGTTTGTGTGTTTTAAAATGTAAATAAATTGTATGATACTTGTTTTCTCCATCTAATACATTGCATTTGAAATAATTTCAATAGACAAATCTCTAAAAATCTGCCCAATAAATCAAACTTTAATAATACGCATTCCCTGTTGCTCTTTGCAGGTGTGTTCAAACTTTAGGATAACATGACTGTGCGTATAAGCCTTTCATTGCAAACTTCAAAATGCAAACATTTAATTTGGTCATATTCTTCCAGGAGAGATAGGCTGGTGTAGTGTAAAATACATATTTTCCCAAAGAATTTATATTCTGGGAATAATAGAGTAAAGATGACATAAGGAATAGGTAGGTTATAGATCTAGAAAAGTAAAAAAAAAAATGCTTGGTCATAATATAATAAACCTGTTATAATACATTTCTTTAGGATCAAAATGTGATGTGAATATGTGAGTGTACATTTATATTACCCAATAATTTATAAGGGATATTTAATATTGCCTTATCTATATCACCTTCGTATTCATTTAGATCTCTCTCTCCTTTCTCACATTATGAAGTTAAATAGCACAATGAGAGGATTATGTGATGTTGGCACTCTTTCAACAACTTAAGACTCTAAGTGTCATTAAAAAATATAGCTTTGTAATTCCTTGATGACAAATTTAGCATAAAAACTGTGACAAGCTTAGGGGGTCTTAGAACATCACTGCGGTAGATCCAGGGTGGTGCTTTGGGCCAAGAATCAATAATAGAAAAATGAGCCATCAGTTAGAATTTATTCTTCAATTCTTGCCCTTCCCTTTAAGAAGCTCAGGATGTTGTCATTCATCTTCCTAATATTTCCAAGGAGAGTTACTGCACTTACACTACCCAGTGTAATAGTGTAGGAAGTTCAGGCTGTGAGAGGGTTGTCCTCAGATACGGGCTTCAGTGAGCTGGGTGTGGAAATGATACGAGAGATTCCAAAAGAATGAGGGAGGGGACATGAAAAATACTCGAGGGATATGTGGCTGTTATTGGATAATAACCTATTAAAGCAACTACTTACATAATTCTTTCAACCTGGTTTTTAAGTTTTGGTGCATTTTTTTGATTATTGTTTTTTATTTTTGTTTTGAAATTTATTATTATTTTCCAATCAGTGATGACAACTCTGTCCTTTTTAGGTACTATGCAAAGGTACAGCAATCTTGCTTTGAGACTATCTTTTCTCCTTTGTGTCTTTTATTATTTTCTCATATGCACTTGATGAAAACATTTCTACTGAGGTTTCTTCAGAGCTTTATGACTTGCTAATGCAGAAATGACAGCAGAATTCCTATTGTTTTATGTCAAGAACATTTGCCAGGATTTGCAGTGATAACAGCCCTGAGAGATACTGCAATGTGAGATTCAGATGTGGCAAGTTTCCGCAGTACATGCTGGCAGAAGATCAAGGACTGGCTGGCTGCTGCATTTTCTAAAGGAGGCCTCACCAGTGACTGAGGCTTCTCTCTGAGACAATTGAAACTGCCTCCACCCCAGCTACATTCCTGGTGTCCTACAATTTCCTTTCTACTTTCTTGTCGTTCAGTTCTAAGTCTCTTTGATAAATAGAGTAACATTTCTAGTGGAATTAATATATCATTAAATAGATTTTAAACATAAAATCTGTGCTCCCTGGACCTACTCCTCCTTAAGAACAGGTCCATTTATCTTCTGAGAAGGATTATTTAATAAAAATATTGGGTGAGTGAAAGTAATTTAATAAAGACATACAAACAAAAACAACAGAAAACCAAGTGAAATACCACTGCCTCCACTACAACTACATTCTTTTCCTTTCTCTATAAAAAAAAAAAACAATGAAAACTGCAGTAGGACTTGCCTCTTCTAGGGTTGACTGGTAATATTTTTATTTTCTATTTACCTGGATTCACTTTTATTTTTAATTCTTTCATGGGGGAAACCTCCTGAAATGCAATAAAATACAGTTGTATGGAATCCCCTTTGAGAAATTGTCCCAAAGGAGTTGAGTGCATGTTTCATCGTATACCTGAGCTGTATCCGCCGGTATATGAACTGACTGTTTTCATTTTCGCTTCTCTGACTCGAGGTTAGAATATTTATCTTCTTTGCTCTTAGCAGGTTATCTAATGGATTCCTTTGAATTAGCTTCAATTGGAGCTTACTCATTCCAAAGTAGTTCTGAATAATTCCTCAAACTTAAAGCAGCACTAATCTGAAAAGCCTAGTTGGTAATCTACAATATTTAAGATACAGATAAATTTTGCCCATAAAACACACTAAGTGACTTCATGTTGTGGTCAATTTATTAGTTTATTTAAATAAACAATTTTATTATTTTGAAAGTTGCACTTCGAGATCCTGTTATGGTATTCACAAAGTGTATGTCATATTAGAAATTTATATGAGAAACACAAAGTCATACCAGAACTGTTATACACTGTTAACATCTTTTATGCTTCTCTTTTCCACTTCTATGCATTTTGATTTGTCTTAAATGTTAGAAAGTTCAATGTGATAAGAAAAAATCACTAAAATATACATCTATGTCAAAAACTCAAGCAGAAGTTTGAGTTTTTGTGCAGGTATGCTGCAAGATCTGGCCCTCCCAGGTGTGACTGTGACAGCCCTCTGAAAAGTACTCAGGTCAGCCATGATTTTCCTGATAATCTAAGAAAACGTACTCTGGGGAAAGGAGTTTTTGTTTGGTATATAAGTCCACCTATAATTTTTCCTTGACAGGCTGCCACTTAACACATTCCCTGGACCCTGGGACCCACACTCTTTGAGGAGGCGCCTGTTGTCTTACCTGTATTCCTTACCTGTACTCCTAATGCCCAGCAGAATGCATAAAACATGGTGATTTTTCAGTAAATATGTGTTAATAAATGGATGAATGAATTATGATTGCTGAAAACTGAGGTCTAGAGTTTAAGGAAAGTAGGACCAGTGTTTTATCTGATGGAACTTAACATTTACAAGACAGGTTAACAGGCAAGATGTGAGAAAAACAGCAAGATCAGCAAGATGTCAGGAGATGGCAGAGGACATAAAGCAAGGGCATTGAAAAGTGCAGATGCTATGAGGAATAAGGTTGTACCAGAGAAGGGTGGCTATGGATGGTTTGCCAGAACAGGTGAGTTTTGAGTGGCATTTTGAAGAAGGTGAGGTACACAGATTAACAGAAATAGGAGGCTCTTTCTAGGCAGAAAGCAGGTTGCATTGGAAAACACTGAGAAGACAAAAGTGAGTTGCAAGAGGATGGCTGACAGGCTAGTGTCATAGCTGGAGGAGGGCTGTGTGTGAGGAGCCTGCTGCAGTGCCTGGTCGAAGGTGCTTGTAAACTGGTAGTTCGAGTCATGAGCAAAATTCAGGGCCTTAAAGGTGAGATTAGAGTTTGGACTGAACACCACAGGGAACAGCTCTGAACCATGTGGACATAGCCTAATGTAAACATCACTAAAGAACAAAATAATAGAGTGTGCTTCCTAAAATATCGCAACACGTAAATCAACTCACATTCCATCATTCGAATGCATTAAGAATAGCTAATGGCAATATTTGGTGATTCCCTCATTTTTCAAAAATGTGCCCATGTTCTCCCTCCTAGTGATTTACACTATTACAGGTCCCTCTCTTGCTGACTTTGGCACCATCATTGCTTTAAATAACAGTCTGATCTTTGCTCAGCTTGCACGCCTAGCCTTTTTACCATACTGACCCCCAGTCTCTGCGACTGCATATTTAGTTTTCTCTCAGAGTCAGTGGAGGTAACTATGTCCACGTCTTCCTGGTGTCCATTAAGTCCCTGCTTAGGCCATCATTCTCTATGTTTTTGGCTCCTTCCCTTTAGTCTGACTCATATTTCCCAAACCCCTGACTCATGCAGCTTTCTCTCTCTTATGCAACATTTTAATCTCTGTAATGTTCTTTCCACAATTTGATAATTTACCACAACATGGAATCAGTGTGTTTCATGGGCAAAACTTTTATGTATCTTAAATGCTGTAGATTACTAATTAGACTTTTCTACTTTGTGCTGCTTTAGGTCTGAGGGATAATTCGGAGCTACTTTGGAATAAGCTCCCTTCGACGAGTGATGAGAATACACTGAAATAGGATGAAGGGGATGGGATTATTTTGATTCTCTCACCGCCTGTGTGATCCAGGGCCATGGTATCTTTTCTCTCTGCTTCTCCATCTGTAAAATAGACTACCCCTAATGATAGTGCACAGATTTTTTAAAAAATTGTTCAGAATTTTCAAAATGTGTCTTTTTGTATCCAGACTGTGTACTTTATTTTACTCTAAGTAAAGTAGCCATATCTTTACTAGTTCTGTGTGGGACACTGTGCGTGCTTTGGCAAGATTATTTGATGGTGCTGTCCCTCGAACTCCTGTAGTTAAAGGAAAGGTAGTGATTAAATTCCAGTTGCTGCTAATTCTTTATCTGTATGGAGTTAAAACTTTGTTATATTTTCCTCAGTCATGCTGATCTAATCTTATAAAGGGAGTACATCGGGGGGCGGGGCTGGGGGGAAAAAGTCAAGCATTCGTGTTTGTTTTAAGAAGGAGGTGCTTTACTCCTGGACTTTTCTTTCCATTTTCTTCTTCTTTTCTTCTTCAAGTTTTTAATGGTTTAGACAGACACCCATCTGCTTGGAGTGACTGGTCGTAATCTTTTCTAGGGCAGGACACTAAATTAGTTCTTAGCGAAGTACTCTTTCTACTTGCTTTATGAAACTTTTTCAATAAAAGGGACTCACTGGGTAAAGATCTTAGAGTTATTTAGATATGCATCTTATTTTTCAATATAATCCTGGAAGTAGGAAGTATCTCAACAAGAGCTGAGGGCATTGCATTTTACTGCTTCCCCATTCAGTAATGGCTACTGATAACAATAACCTGAGTACATCATGCTGATTGAAATCTGATTAAGAAGGTATGTGGTATTTTATATAATTTCCTATGCAAATTTGTAAAAATTCTAAAATTAATTGGTATAAAAATAGGTAAATGCTTGGCAATCTCTAAACACCTATTATTTAATTAGGAAATCAGATCTGCAGACCTCTGAGTTAATCATAATCTCAGCCCTGTGGAATAAATAGGTGATCACATCGTCCACAATTTAGGGTGAAGCAGGAGGATGTCACTGAAATGTAGACTGGTGAGGTAACCTGCCCAAGGTCACAGAGAGCAGAAATACAAACCCCAAACTTCCATTTTGCCTCTGCATTTTAGGCCTCCAGAAAGATTTATTTCCTAAGAGTTCTAGATAGCAGCAGCTTTATTGTGGTTGTATATATTTAACTTTTCTTAGTGTTAAAGAGAGGATTGTTAATCTGTAGCACCGTGATTCCTCCCTTGTGTCTTTCTTCTATGTCAGAATAACATTCATGGCCCTCCAAGTCTTCTGTTTCCCCACTCCTTAGCCAATTATCAACAATTTTTGTCAAAGACTTTCTATTTCCCTTGCTGCTTCTTTCATAGCACTGGAATCAGATTTATCTGGGCCAAATGCCCAGTTCTAGTTAGCTTTACACCCTTCTGAAATTATCAACCAGAATTCACCCAAGCTAAGCAGTTCTAGTGGAGAAAATAAATACTGATATTAAGTAACAAAAGAAGACTGTCTTTGTCCATGATCAGCAGTAGATTTATAGTTCTAGATTCTTATCTGTTCTGGCAAAACAGATTGTTAATCACTTAGTGTGCTTTAAATGATAAACAAAAATATCACCAAAGTCAACAAATATCAGTCTCCCTGATAGTTCATGTTATTGTTTTAGAAAGTGAAGTTGGAGAGTCATGTGCCCTGAAGTCCTTACCATCGCACCGTGTTCTAGCAGAACCTTGAAATATGCTGTTCTTGTACAGAAAAAATGCTACATGTGCTTGACGCTCCTTTTTCCAACAACACTGATGGATTTGCACTGCAAATCTGGTCTCCTCTGTAGTTAGTGGTGTTTACTTGCAAGATGACTGGATGAGGTTAGACACAGGGTTCGCACATGTGAGGGAGAAAACCACCTGACATGTTGGGACACTCAACTCATGACTTCTCTGCATTGTGCACAGACCAAATGAACCAATCAGTCACACACTGAAACAGGAGAATGAGCGAGGAAACAGATGCCTTAACTCTCATTTTCAGGTCTTTTTGCACACTGGCAAAGTGAAGCTCATTGGTTTAGGAATCTTAAAGAAAAAACTTCTTCTACAAATAAATAATTAATTGCTAGGTATGCTCTCTGGCATCTCTGTGAATGTTATACCCAGATAACCCCCTTTTTTTATTCTTAAACTTAATTATCCATCAAGCAAATGTTTGGTAAAAGATGATGCTAGTATTGGGGATGATATTACCATCAGCCATCAATTAACCTTGTGGAGGTAAAAGTGTATTTTGAAACAAACAGCACCACCAGTCTTTGTTCCAGGGTGGCTCAGTACCAGGAACTGGAGACCCTTGGTGTGAAAATTCAAGCCCATCCCATACAAGCTGTGGACATGGCCTTTGGAGGAATTAGGATCCCCCCTTATTATGGGATGCCTATGCACTGACATTTCAATTGTGTTTCCCTGGTGCTCTGCTACTTCACTTTGCACCTCCCACGCCCTCCCATCCTGAGCTCCAGATCAAACCCCTGGAAAGTGATGAACTGAATGGAGACTGACTGTGTTCAACTGAGGCCACCATGCCCTGCCTTTGTGCTGCGATTCGATTCCTGGCCCCTTTTCCCGAGTCCTTACAGCCAGATTAGTCAGTCTCTCTAGCCCAAAGTACACACATTCCTGGCTTACTCCTTCAGGCCAATCATCACTTGAGGTCACATAAGCCCCTGGCTATGGCAATGCCAATTACAACAAGCATGGCTTGGTGACCTCCTAATCGTATGAGACCAATTACATTATACTTGTTGTTCATTCAACAATAAACAGCTTTTGTGCTCACTAAATTGAGGCATACTACTAAATTTGCTGAGTGTAACTTGGCAATACTTCTCTAAATCATTAACTGCCTAAGCCTTTTGAAATGAAATATATCTTTGTGCCTCTTGCCTTTAGAACATGTTACCCTCTTGTGTGTATTTTCCTACCCATGTCCTTACATCTTACTTATGTTTCTATACAATGTTTTCCCCATATGTCTCAGGGCCCTTATGTTTTTCTGAATTCCAACTGGAGCAGAGAGGGAGAATGAAGCGGAAAGGGGGTTACTCAAAAATTTGCACTAATACCTTTTAATTTTCTCTTTCTGATTTAAAATTTCAGCCCAATGAAAAGCAATGAGAGCATACATATGTTGGTAAATCTAAATGAATACTGAATACATAAAACAAGAATAGTAAGGTCTTTGGGGGTTTATAATATCTACAGAATAAAAATACATGAGAATAATAGCATATAGATTGGCAGAGGGTATATAGTGTTGAAATAGCTCAAGGTCATTGCAATGTCTGAGAAGAGGTAAAACTATCAGTTAATTTCAGACTTGGATAAGTCAAGGATGCATGCTAAAGTGATCTCCAGGGAAAACACTAAGGAAGAGTAAAAAAGAATGAGACCGCAAAGCTACTGCAGGGGAAGACGGAATACAAGATTTCCCATCACTTTAGAGAGAAGGCAAGAAAAGCAAAAAAGGGAACTAACACGTGCTGAGAGCATGGGAGGCAAACACTGAGGCGGCGGTTCAAACCTGACCATGGCAACAGGCACATACAACGCAAACGGGTCAAATGCTCTTCCTAAAACCCCAACATTCTCATTTGGATTAAAGACATGACACCTACATAGCTGTTTCAGGAGACACAATTTAAATATAATGACACAGACAAAGAAAGAAAGATAAAAAGTAAACCATGCAACACTAACCAAAAGCAGTTGGCTTTGCAATATTAATATCGGAGAAAGTTGACTTTAAAGGAAAAAAGATTACTAGAGAATGAAAAGTAATACTATGTAATGATACAAGTTTTACTTCATGAGAAAAATATAGAAATTATAAATTTAATGACACTCACTTGACTTCAATACAGATAAAACAAAAGTGGATAAAACTAAAGGGAATAATGGGTAAACACAATTGCAGTAGGATATCTAGCATACTTTTCTCAATTAACTATAAGAATAAGCATACATTTTCAGAAATGAGTAGAAAATATGAATAACGATTAAAAATTTTGAAATAATTGACATTTAGAACACTATACAGCATATATAACCTTTTTAAGTATTGAGAGAAATGCAGAAAGAAAATGACCATTTGCTGGTCTAGGGTAAGGTTAAATAAATTTCAGAAATGACAACATGCAGTTTTTATTCTCTAACTACAACATAAATAAGATAGAAATAATGACAGGGAGAGATGGCACGCCCAGAGGGTCAGGAAAGTTCTGCACCCCTTCCCGTGTACCCTGCCCCATGGAACCCTTCTAGCTTTATTATATCCTTGTATAATAAACTGGTAAGTGGTAAGTTAAAATGAAGACGATAGGAACAATAGCAACAAAAAAAACCTAGAAAAATCTCCTTATTTTGGAAAAGAAGACATGCATTTCAATACAATGTGCAGCTTAAAGAAGGTGACTAACTTAGTATCTGAAGCTCCTTCTTAGTCATGTGGTGCATGCACATATATCTTCGTACAGTTTTAAAGATGACTTTTATAATTTATCCTCTAACATCTGAAAAACTTGCTTGATAAAAATTTTTTAAAGTGTGCAAGAACAGGTTTCATCTTTGGTGATTTTTAAAAATCTCCTCCTCCTTGAGCAAGGGAGCAGTTAAGAAATCCTAGACTTGGTGGATCCAAGATGGTAGAAGAGTAAGTGCACATTACCCATACCTCCACTCAGGACCAGACCTGAATGACAGCTGAAATATAGAACAGTCACCCTGACCAGCTGAAGAGAAGTCTTATAACCAGGAATTTATAGAGGAAACTGCGTCAAGACTGGCAGGAAGGATGGTGTGAATAGGGCTGCCCCTGCTCCCACAGGCAACAGCTGAGATTCTAGAGGGATACGCCAGCTGCAAAAGTCCCCCTTGAGGATCAAGGTGCCTCAACTCCATACCAGGTTCATCAGCCCAGAGCACAAGAGCCAGGAAGAGGCACCTACATAATATGTGGCTGTGAAAATCAGTCTTCCAGGAAGAGACGGAAGTTTTCTGTAGATACAGGTGCCTTCTTAAAAAGCCAATGCACAAAATTTTGTTCCCACCCACTCACCCTGGGTTCCAGCAGAGAGAGGGCAGAGTAGGCTACAGTCACGTGGAGAGAGACTGAGGTTTGTGGCTCTGGAGAGAGAGCTGAAGGGACAGCCACCAGGATCCCTGAGCTGAGTTCTTCTCCCACTGGGCAGATGCCATTTTTTGTGGATGGAGCACTCCCTTTCATATGGGCTCCACCTGAGGGAATGCAATAGCCCTACCCTTTTGATCCCCTGTCACCCCACCCTGTGTAGCTTCTGCCTCACTGAGGAATCAGCTGCCTGGGCCAGGCTGTAGAGGTGTGGAAAGACTCAGGTAGTGCCAGTGACTGAGTTGTATGACTCTGGGGTGGGGTCCACTCCCTTTACCTTCCCCAAGCCTGACAGACACCCTCCCCCACCTCAGGGGAGATCCACTAGCTCTACCCCCTGATTCCCAGTGGCCCAGCCCTGCTGAAATTGGGCTCTGGACAGAATCTGGGACAGCCTGAATTGTGTGGCTCTAGGACAGGGGACATTTTTCCCTTGCACGCCCAACTGGTACAGAGCCCTCCTTCACATGGCCTAATCTTAGTCTGTTTGGGCCTAATAAACTCTGCTGGCCTCACCCTGACAACTCCTGGAGACTGCACTCTACCACAAAGGTGTATAAGCAACCAGCAAGTGGCAGTAAGACTTGATATACCCTGGGACATTTATTGAGTGGCCTCAGACCCAGTACTGGCACCAAGTTTGAACCTGCATCAATCTGGTGAGCACCACTTGCCCCTACCTGGTGACTCACTGAGAACCTACCTTATATAACTGGAATACCACTGGAGGCTCTTTCAGCAACAGCCTAACAGGTAGCTGGCAGGCAGAGACAGACAAAGGTGGATCTTGAGGTTCTTTGGGACTTTTGCTGACCTTCCCCTGAGTCCCATACTGGTAAAAGCCAGATTTGGTGTTTAGCTTGGTCCTTTCTGCACACACCTGGGTCCAGCAGAGGCATCCACAAATAGTGGATTGCTCTGTAGCTCCAAACAGTTTGCCTAGGGCCAAAGTCTGCAACTGAAAATGGTCTGCACCAGAGTCCTTTCCAAGAGTCCCAGAACCAGCACACCCAGAGGCTAGCTTTAGACAACATCAGAGCAGGATCCTATTAGTATCACAAGAGGCATATGCAAAGGGCAAAGTTGGCAGGCACCAGAACCTGCTGAAGCGAATTTCACTTCATGTGCTCAGCACTTGAACAGCGGCTTATATACTGTGGTCAGGGTGGATCCTCAGAATTAACCAGCCTGAGGGTCGACCTCATGCATGAACATGGCAATAGCAATTAAGACTCATTTACAACAGGAGGGCCCACACAACCCACAAAAGGGGCATTCCTGGAGCATTTAGCTCAAGTGATCAAGTAGACTATGCTACTGGGTCCCATAGGACACCTACTACATAAGGCCACCCAATTAAGACTAGGAGTCACAGCAGCTCTATGTAATATATAGAAACAAAAAACAAAGAGGCAGCCAAAATGGGGAGACAAATAGACATGCCTCAAATAAGAGAATGGGAGAAATCTCCAGAAAAGGACCTAGAGGTAATGAAGGCAAGTAGTTTATCAGATGTAGAGTTCAAAAAAATGCCCAAGGAACTTAGTGAGTACTAAGATAGCATGAAAAAAAGGACATAGAAACCATAAAAAATACCAGTTTGAAATGAAGAATACAATATCTGAAATGAAGAATACACTGAAAAGAATAAACAGTAGACTGGAAGAAGCAGAAGACTGAATCAGGGATTTGAAAGAAAAGGTAGCAGAAAGCACCTAATAAGACCATCGAAAAGAAAAAAAAATTAAAAAATGAGAATAGTTAAAGGGACATTTGGAACAACATGAAGTGTAACACTAACCTCATCATAGGGGTACCAGAAGAAGAAGAGAGAGCAAGGGTTGGAGAACTGATTTGAAGAAACAATGACCAAAAAATTCCCTAACCTGTTGAAGAAAAAAGACACACAAGGCCCAGAAGTGCAGAGAGTCCCAAACAAGAGGAACCCAAAGAAGCACACACCAAGACACATCATAATTAAAACAGCAAAGGTGAAAGACAGAGAGAGAATTTTAAAAGCAGCAAGAGAAAGAGTTAATTACTATAACAGAGCTCCCATAAGACTGTCAGCAGATTTCTCAACAGAAACATTTCAGGCCAGAAGGGATTAACATGAGATATACAAAGAGATGAAAAGCAATGTCCTACATCAAGACTACTTTATCCAACAAGGCTATCATTTAAAATTGAAGGAGAAACAAAGAGCTCCCCAGACAGGAAAAAGCTAAAGGAGTTTATCACCACCAAGCCAGTATTACAAGAAATGGTAAAGGGCCTTCTAAGAAGAAGAAGGAACACAAAGGAACATAGTTAAAAGAATCTAATGGCAATAGATACATACCTATTGATAATCACTTTAAATGTAAATGGATTAAAGGCTCCAACCAAAAGACATAGCATAGCTGAATGGATGAAAAAACAAAACACATTTATATATGCTATCTAGAAGAGACTCACCTTAAAATGAAAGATCACACAGACTAAAAGTAAAGGGATGGAAAAAGATATTTCATGAAAATGGAAATGAAAAAAAAAGGTGGGGTGGCAATACTTATATCTGACAAAATAGACATTAAAACAAAGGCTATAGTAAGAGACAAAGAAGGATACTACAAAATGATAAAGGGAGCAATCCAACAAGAGGATATAACCCTTGTAAACATTTATGCATCCAACATAGGAGCACCTAAATATGTAAAGCAAATCTTGGTGGGCATAAAGGAAAGATTGACAGAAATACAGTCATATTAGGGGATTTTATCACCCCATTGACATCAATGGGTAGATCTTCCAAATAGAAAATTAACAAGAAAACAGTGGCCTTAAATGACACACTGGATCAGAGCATTTTACCCTAAAACAGCAGAATATATATTCTTCTTAAGTGCATACAGATCAATTTTTAGGTAGATCACATATTAGGATAAAAAACAAGTCTCAATAAATTTAAAAACACTGAAATAATATCAAACATTTTCTCTGACCATAATGGTATAAAACTGGAAATCAACCACAAGAAAAAATCTGAAAAAGACATAAAGACATGGAAGCTAAATAACATGTTACTAAACAATGAATGGGTTAATAATATCAAGAAAGAAATCAAAAGATACCTTGAAAAAAATGAAAATGAAAATGAGAATACAACTCAAATTCTATGGGATACAGTTAAAGTAGTCCTAAGAGGGAAATTAATAGCATTATAAGTCTATCTCAATAAACATAGCATTACAGGCCTATCTCAATAAACAAGAAATATGTCAAGTAAACAACCTAAATTTATACTTAAAGGAGCTTGAAAAAGAACAATAAACAAAATCTAAAGTGAGTAGAAGGAAGGAAATAATAAAGAGCAGAGCAGAAGTAAATAAAACAGTCTAAAAATTATAAAAGATCCAAGAAAATAAGAGCTTGTTCTTTGAAAATATAAACAAGATTGTCAAACCTTTAAACAGATTCATCAGGAAAACAAGAGAATGTGCTCTCCCTTCCAGGAGCATGCCCATATCTTTCCTTAGCCATACATCTCCTAAACTCTAAGGGTCCCCAGGAGACTTGCAACCAGTGGAGCAATGGGCAGCAGCAGCTCATCCCAAGCTAACCTCTTGAATCTGTCTCTGAGGACCTCTTTTTATTGACTTTTCAGTGAGCCAAAGCAGCCTACCTAGGCTCTCTTGTGTTGCTTCCTCTATCCTAAGCCCTTCCTTGTTTCACTGCCCCAGTTTTAATAAATGTACTCTCAAAATAAAAAAGGAGAGGACTGAAATAAAATCGGAAGTGGAAGAGGAGATGTAAAAACTGGCACCAAGAAATACAAAGGATTGCAAGAAAACATTATGAACAGTTACATGCCAACAAATTGGACAATCTGGAAGAAATGGATAAATTCCTAGAAATATACAATCTTCCAAAACTGAATCAGAAAAAAATAGGAGAATCTGAATAGACAGATTACAACTAGTGAAATTGAAGCAGTAATTAAAAAAAACTCCTTACAAATAAAAGTCTTGGATTGGATGGTTTCACAGGTGAATTTTACCAAGCATACAAAGAAGAACAAACACCAATCATTCTCAAACTATTCCAAAAAGTTCAAGAGGTGGGGAGACTCCCAAGTTATTTTATGATGCTAGCATTAGCCTAGTTCCAAAACCAGATAAATACACTACAAAGAAAAAAACATAGGCCACTGTCCCTGATGAATGTAGATGCTAAAATCCTCAATAAAATATTAGAAAACTGGATCTAGCAATACATTAAAAAGATCACACATCATGATCAAGTGGGATTTATTCCAGGGATGCAATTTGGTACAATATCTACAAATCAATCAACATGATATACCATATAAACAAAATGAAGATGAAAACCACAAGATCATATCAATAGATGCAGAAAAAGCATTTAATAAATCCAGCACCCATTTATGATAAAAGCTGTCAGCAAAGTGGGAATAGAGAGATTGTACCTCAACATAATAAAAGTCATATATGACAAACCCACAGCCAAGATCTACTCAATGAGCAAACACAAGAGGCATTTCCCTTAAGATCAGGAACAAGACAGGGATGTTCACTTTCGCCACTGTAATTCAACATAATACTGGCAGTCCTAGCTACAGCAATCAGACAAAGAAGAAGAAATAAAAGGCATTCTGATTGGAAAGGAAGAAGTAAAACTGTCATTATTTGCAGATGACATGATACTGTATATAAAGAAGCCTAAGGATTTCACCAAAAAAATTACAAAAAACAAAAAACCTACTGGAACTGATAAGTGAATTCAGCAAAGTAGCAGAATACAAAATAAATATCAAGAGATCAGTTGCATTTTTATATGCCAATAATGAACTATCAGAAAGGGAAATAAGGCCCAGGTCATGTTGCTCAGTTGGTTTGAGTGCCATCCTGTATACCATCCTGTATACAGTCGGTTTGAGTGCCATCCTGTATACCATCCTGTATACAGTCGGTTTGAGTGCCATCCTGTATACCAACCTAGGTATGTACCAGTGTCAGGGCACATACCTAGGTTGCAGATTTGATCCCCACCTGGGGTGTATACAGGAGGCAACTGGTCAATGTTTCTCTCTCACATTGATATTTCTCTCTCTCTCTCTCCCCCCCCCCACTCCCTCCTTCCCCCCTCCTCTGTTTCTCAGGTCAATAAAGAAAAACATATCCTCAGTTGAGGATTAAAATAAAAAATAAATAAAAAGAAAGGGAAACTAAGAACACAATTCCATTTATAAGTGAATTAAAAAATACTTAGGAGTAAATTTAACCAACGATGTAAAAAGCCTGTACTCAGAAAATTATAGAACACTAAATAAAAAAATTGAAGAAGATACAAATAAGTAGAAGCACATACCATGTTAATAGATGGGAAGAATTAACATTAAAATGTCCATACTACCCAAAGCAATCTACAGATTCAGTGCAATTTCTATCAAGATACCAATGGCATATTTCTTTTTTTTTTAAGATTTTATTTATTTATTTTTAGAGAGGGAAGGGGGGAGAGAGAGAGAGAGAGAGAGAGAGAGAGAGAGAAACATCAATGTGTGGTTGCTGGGAGACATGGCCTGCAACCTAGGTATGTGCCCTGACTGGGAATCGAACCTGCGATGCCTAGTTCGCAGCTCGCACTCAATCCACTGAGCTACACCAGCCAGGGCAAGATACCAATGGCATATTTCACAGAATTAGAACAAATACTTCAAAAGTTTGTATGGAACCACTGAAGACCTTGAATAGCCCCAGCAATCTTGAGAAAGAGGAGTGAAGTTGGAGGAATCATGCTACCTGATATCAAACTATACTAGAAGGCCATAGTAATCAGAACAGCATGATACTGGCATAAAGACAGACTGTGATCACATACTGTGATCAATGGAACATAATAGAGAGCCCAGAAATAAAACCATGTCTTTATAGCCAATTAATATTTGACAAAGGAATCAAGTACGTACAATGGGGTAAAAACAATCTCTTCATTAAACGGTGTTGGGAAAAACGGTGGTGGACAGATATATGCAAAAAAAATGAAACTAGACCACTTTCTGACACCATACACAAGAACAAACTCAAAATTAAAGACTTAAATGTTAGGCTCAAAACCATAAAAATCCTAGATGAAAACATAGGCAACAAATTCTCAGACATTTCTCATAGCAATATTTTTTTTCTGATATAGCTTCTCAGGCAAGGGAAACAAAAGAAAAAATAAACAAATGGGACTACATCAAACCAAAATGTCTTTGCACAGCTGAGAAAACCATCTACAAAGTGAAAAGACAAACCACTGGATGGGAGAACATATTTGCAATGACACATCTGATACGGAATTAACACCTAAAATTTATCACAAATTCAAAAACTCAACACCAAAAAACAAAACAAAATAACAATCAATTAAAGAATGGGCAAAGGACCTGAATAGACAGTTCTCCAAAGAGGACATACAGATGGCCAATAGACATATGAGGACATGCTCATTATCAGTAATCATCAGAGAAATATAAATTAAAACCATGCTATCACCTCATACCTCTTAGAATGGCTATTGTCAATAAATCAACAAACACCAAGTGTCAGTGAGGATGTGGAGAAAAGGGAATCCTTGTGCACTGTGGGTGAGAATGCAGATTGGTACGACTATGGAAAGCAGTATGGAGATATCTCAAAAAATAGAAATGGAATTGCCTTTTCACCCAAAGATCCCACTTCTGGGAACATATCTGAAGAAACCTGAAACACTAATCTGAAAGAATATATGCACCCTTATGGCCATTGCAACATTATTTATAATAGCCAAGATTTGAAAGTAGCCCAAGTGTTCATCAGGGGATGAGTGGGTAAAAAAGCTGTGGTACATTTACACAATGTAATACTACTCAACCATAAAAAACGACATCTTACCCTTTGTGACAACATGGATGGACCTGGGGAGAATTATGTTAAGTGAAATAAATCAGTCAGAGAAACACAAGTACCATATGATTTCACTTATATGTGGAATCCAATGAACAAAATAAACTAACAAACACAATGGAAACAGGTTCATAGAGACAGAGAATAGGCTGACAGCTGTCAGAGGAGAGGGGCTTAGGGGCTGGGTGAAAAAGGTGAAGGGATTAAACAAACAAACAAAAAGCCAAGCAAACAAAAAACAAAAACAAAACTCACAGACCCAGAGAACAGCATGGTGATTACCAGAGGGAAAGGGGTGTGTGGGGGCAGAGAGGGTAAAGGGCAGATAAATGGAGATGGAAGGTGACTTGACTTGGGGTGGTGAACACACAATACAATATCCAGATGATGTATTATAGAATTGTACTTCTGAAACCTATATAATTTATTAATCAATGTCACCCCAATAAATTCAATTAAAAATAAAGTCAGTTGATTAGCAAACTTAAAAAAAAAAAGAAATCCTACACTTACTATTCTTTGTCCTGTGTTAAGAATTTTTTGGAAAGGAAGACTTCATCATATTAAGGCATATGATCATTTAGTGATCAAATTGTTAAATGTGAGCAAAAACCATCTTGTGCCCAAATCTTTAATATACGATTAAACCAATGAGACTTGATTTCTTGTTTTTTTTTCAAGTTGAAAATATAGTTACCATTTTCTCTAAGTTATTTATGAATTGCCATTCATACTTGAATTGAATTTGCTGATAAATGATGTTTGATATACATAGGCTGTGGGACCCTCCCCCAACTTTTCTGAGTTAAAACACTTTCAGTGTTGTAAAGGAAGAGCATTCCAATAACTCCTGAGTATTAGTTCGAGGAGTACCTAAAGGCAATAGGAGATGGGGAAAAAATACTGTTTAGTAAAATTATGGACCCTGTGGGAGTTTCACTTCTAAATATTTCTCAAGGTAATGTGTAAAATAGTCTTTGGGATTTTAGATGAGTTTGTGGGCCTTGTACATCACATTTCCATTGGGGGCAAAATTAAGTATGGACTCTATGGTCTTCCTGGAAAAAGCCCAGGTATTGTTAATATAATGAGAATGGTTTGCATGACATGGATGTAACCAGGCAGCCAAGGAGAGTGGACTAGAATGCACATGTGTGAACAATGACCACTTCACTGTATTAGTCAGTGGGGGAGGTAGCTGCCATTGAGTGAACATGTGTACATGTGTGGCTGAAACATTCAAAATGACCGAGTGAGTAGAGCAACAAATCTGCATCAAATTTTGCATGAAACTTGAACATTCCTCTGCAGAAACTATTTGGATGATTCAGAAGGCCACAGCTATGGGCAACTGGTGATTGGCAGCTTCATCACAACAATGCGCTTGTTCATGCATCATATCTTGTGCAGAGTTTTTTGCTGAAACATCAAATCACCCAGGTGACTCATCCCTCCCTCATACAGCCCATATTTGACATCCTGAGACTTCTGGCTTTACCCAAAACTAAAATCACCTTTGAAAGGGAAGAGATTTCAGACCATCAGTGAAATTCAGGAAAATATGACAGTGCAGCTGATAGAGATTGGGAGAATCATGTTAAGTCCCAAGGTGCCTACTTTGAAGGGGACTGAGGCATCATTGTCCTGTGTACAGTGTTTCTTGTGTCTTGTATCTTCTTCAATAAATGTCTCTATTTTTCATATGACATGGCTGAATACCTTCTGGAAAGATCTCATATACTCAAAGATCTCTTTTAGCTTTAGGAATCTAAAATTAAAACTCACTTTGCTAAATTCCTGAATGCTGTTGTAAAAAGTATTCATTTTCTTGCTTTTCTGTCTTCCGCTGTCTTTAACTTAAAATGTTAAATCCCGAGAAACTTGAATAACATGCTCTTGCTTTTGGGGGACCATAATCACAGGTCTCTGTATCTTTTCTTCTGTTTTGTTTTTCAGCACTAACTTGCCTGTCCTTCTGATTTATAATCAAAGGAGAATCTAAAATGGACTCATCTTTCTGGACAGGATTAAATGGCTCTCTGCTAGCAGAGTGAGATCAATAGAAAGTTCTCCTCAATGTTTAAATGCACTACTGTGTACCTGTAAGGTTATATACTTGTTAGGAATCTGGGGTAGCTTAATGCCTGCTTGGCAGCATAAACTCTGAAAGTCTCATGGGGGAACTCGCCCTGTACACAGTTTCTATGTCTGTTGAGTACAAAAAGAGATGTATCTGTGCCAGTTGTGCAGTTGATGTGCTAAAGGTAGATGCCAAAATAAGGCAGCCTTGAACAGAATTTCTTTGCATGAGTAAACACAGATAGAAAAGTCTATGTTCTTAAATCTGTTATGGACACTTAAAATGGTTACTGCATGGAGCACATTCATGGAATCTACCATGTTCCAAGTTTTCATTTTAGAAGAAAATGGAAAAATTGAGCAATTCATATTATTAACTTTAAAATTAGCCTAGAATTATTTTTTCCTTAGAAATGCAATAATTTGTTTGTGGAAACCTTTAAATGAAAACCTTTGATTTGGGGCACATATGTGGTTGATGTGGACAACTGTGAGCCTTCCAGAGAGGTGTAAGGAGGTCCTCTGTGAGTGATCTTCAACTATGGGTCTCTTTCTATGGCACTCAGAACTAGAATAATCATTCTATTTTCTCACTGCATCATCTTTTTAAGGTCTAAATTATTTTATTTGAGATCATATCTTTCTTTAGTTGCTTTTGCTGGTTCTTTTTTTTCTTAGCCTCATTACACCAAGAATTTATTATACCAGGAATTAGAGTTTATGGGAGAACTTGTTGATCTTTTGAGAAAGTCTGAGAACCACAGAATAAAATTTTTTCTTATGCAACTCACTGACAGGAAGATGTGAAGTATGACTGAGAAAGAGAAGTGGGTAAGATCATGAATTTTAGAGTCAAGTAGGTCTCAGTCCAGTTCAAGCAACACCACGTTTTAGTTATGCATCCAGAAAGGTTAATTATTTAACTTTTCAGGGCCTCACCATCACATCTGTCAACTAGGGACAATGTCCATCTCATAATGTTATTGTGAGTGCTAACTGAAATCACACAAAACCAAATGGTAGCTGGTGACACTGCGCTCAGATAACTAAGTTGGTGTGCATCAAGTTGGTGCTTCCATTGTATACAGATGAAAGGAAGCAAGAAAACTGTAGAAAGTCAGATGTTTTAACAATTTTCTATTTAGTGCTTGAGTATGAGCACACATCCTATCTTCATTTACTTGCTCAGTGTCAGATTTTGAATGTGGCCCATCAGGACTGAGATCAGCTAGGGGAATACCACAGCACTGAATGATTTTCCTTGTTCTGCAGTATTCCAGATGAATGGGTTCAAGGGCAGAAAATCAGCCTTTCTTTTTAAAAGTTTTTTTTTTTGTTTTCATTAGAGAAACTGCAAATATTGAAACAAAAGGGATCTGGCAAAACAAAAGAATCTAACATCTTTTACTTTTAATAAAACATTGTGACATAAAAGGACAGTTGGTGGTGACAGGACCCCTTTACAAAATAGGGTGTTAATGTTTATAAAGACTACTTAGCAAACGCAGCTTAACCAGTGCTCTGATTAGAACCTATATGTAACTCGGAGACAGGACTTTTGTGTGAACAAATTCTATCTGTGAAAAAGCTATGAAAATGTAAATTTCAGCAGCAATGTTTCCTCATTATGTTCACTATGTCAAGGACAGTATGATCAGTATCTTTCCAGCGGTGATGAAATTGTACATCGGAACTACAGAACGGATAGGGAATATGTTCAAATCTAGTGGAGATAACTGCATGTAAAGTCAGGTCAACTATTTCTGGGTGTTTGTTTATAAGGACCAGGCTCAGAGTTAGACTCAAAGATGAAAAGATTGGATGCCTGGCCTCTCAGATGAGCAAGTCCAAGGAGTTTCCACAAAACCTAATGGTAATCGGCATCATTTGTAGTTAATGAGGCATACATTCAATGTTATTGCACGGGAGAGTTTGATTTGGAGTCAACTATGTTAGTAATAAAGTAAAACCATGGCATATTAGGGAAATACTCTTTTGGAAAACTAATTTTGGTTTCTTTAAACACCAAATGGTTTCCTTCAAGTGCTTTCTTTTAGGTGAACGATATATGTGTATATGATAGCCTCTTGTTCCCGTATTAAGGGGATAACAGAGAATGAAGAAGAAAATGAAATAATTGAAAGTCAAGGAAAAGCACTGTGCTTGTGGTGACAGTATGACAAATCAGCAGGTGGTTAAGCTGTCTGCCTGTCTCCACCCTGCATTTCTGACTCCTTTCTATTTAAACATTTGATTTTGCATTCGTCCTTTCTCAACTTTACCCTAATTGAACAGAGCGTTCTTCAACTTGAGAACTCTGACTGCTGCCACAGCTGAGGTGATATGAGAACCATCTCCTGCTCATCCGTAGGCCTTGGGCATCTCAGCGGTGGTTTGGGAGTGCTGTTTCCCTGGCTGTGCGCTGTGGCTCCTCAGTGCACCCCAACCACTGGGAGCTCAGCAGGGCTGCCCCTGCCGTCTTCATCTCCTCAGTGGGGCTGGGCTGCTGTCCAGGCCCTCGGGACTTCAACACCTGCCAGCTAATCTTGTGCCTATGCATGCAGGTATCAATAAAATGCAGGAGGTCCTGTATGATTGGTTTGAACCTCATTGCAACATAAGAAGTTGTTTCATTTAAAAGAAAGTTTTTTCCTTAGATTCCAATTTATCAATGCCATCTTATGTGACCTCCCTCATCAGCCAGGCTACATACTGCCTTGTGCAGCACACATGTTACCACTAGTCTGCCTTTGCTGTGGGCCTCACTGCAACCCCTCTACCTGAACAGGACAGACTCCTCTTCAAGGTCCAGCTCATGCCCACCTTCTTTATGCTTCTGTTTCCAGATTCCTTTGGCCAATATAAAATCAATACAGAAAAGAGCTTTGTCCATCTGATCTTTGGGACAGCTGTATCCACAAGTGATCTTTAAGAAAGAGGTGTAGCAGAAAACTTGCTGTCTCTGGAAAGTCAACTGCCTTGGAGAGGTCTTGGATGCCTTCTCCCCACCTCACCTTAACTAGAGCCACCTTAAGGATGGAGGGCTGTCCCTGGCACTTTGTCTGGCTCAGAGCCCTAGACAAGCTTTGCCCTGACTAGTGAATTCAGGCATTCTCCGTTAGGAAACTGGCAGCTGGATAAGCTTAGGCACATATCAGTGGCCTGTATAAGTTCATAGCCTCAGTTTATTGAAGGGACCAGTTGAATTGTCCATTAGGTTTGATGTATAAATTCTATCACTGTTATAATGTGGCAAAAACACTAAAGATAAACAACACTCAAAGCCTTCATATTATTTATACAATTGCCACTACACACATTGTTAAATGAAGTGAATGTGTACAACCTCCGGGAGCTTCTGCGAAGGCTGAGCTACCACTTTACTTTCAAACTAGTCTCCCAGTAAGTTTTAGTCGGAACCTTCAGGTGGAACAAACCCCAAGTAGTAAAACTCCTTTAAGAGTTAGTTATATTCTGTGTGGGTAAAATCTCAATGTCCTGGAATGCTGCACTAAATGCTGAGTTGATTTTTAAGGCTGGATTTGAATCTTTCTTAAAGATTTTCCTGAGCTGAGATCTTTTCTCCACAGCATTGTATTTGATAAAAAATTTAAGCTTACAAACAGAGCTGTGCTATTTGTAGAATTAAAGTCATATTTAATATGGCTTTGAAGCACTGTTATAAATGGAGAATAAAACCACTCCTAATTAGTCACAATAAAATTACCTAACTGGGTTAACAAGGTTAGAATTCAGAAATAAGTTTTAAAAGCTAATGAAATATCTACCTCTTTTGTGAACAAAGAGGGTGGACTTCATGTGCATTTGCATAAGTAAGTTTCAAATTGGTAGAGGGCACTTTTCACTTGGAGCAGAGGGACTGTGATTGTGTCACTTCCCAGTATCTTCAAGATGACATCCAAACTTTTTAACATCACATGTGGGGCCCCGCATGACTCGAGCCTTGCCTACCCTCCCGTGCTGCACACTGAATCATACAGAACACTCATTCGCTTCTTCTCTTCTACTTGCGACTTTAGTAAATGTTCCAGCATGGAACATTCTTTTTCCTTCCCTCTCTCTATACTCCCAGTTTGCTAAAGGCTAATTCCCACAACTTTCTAAGACAGAGGCCTGCTGTCACCTCTGGGAAGTCTCCAAAACAGAATCCAAAATGTCACATTCTAGGTACTGTCCACTTCCTCTTAAATGGTGAGCTCTCCGAAGGCTGGCACTGTACGTTTTTATCTTGTATTCTCAGGACCTGCTGTGCTTTGCACACAGTAGTCACTCAGCTCAGGTTTGTTGAATAAGCTCACACCTTAAAATTATGTTTAGGGATCCAGCTCCAGGATACCTAGTGTGTGGTCTTGTGCCATCTCTCAAACTGTAAATAACAAAGCAAATGTTAAATTTTTCCTTCCCATTTTATAATTCCCAAATCCAATAGAAAATAAAAAAATAAATCCAGACAACTGACATGTCATCTCTGCAGACCCCACTCTTGAGAAGGAAAAGTACAGGCATGACTTGTTTATGGAATGATCCAGAATGGAAACAAATAGATCAATAAATAGACAGACCAGGTTTTCTCTCTGCAAAATTCTAGCTGTGAATAGGTCATCAAAAACAAACAAACAAACAAACACCAGTGTCACAGCAGCGAAGTGTGGAGCTAAACCCAGTTAAAATTCCTTTGGGTTATTCTATAAACTAAACTATTTATATATTCTTTATGTTTTTGCTCTATTAGCTTAGCTGTCCAGCCACACCCCTACTCCCAAACTGCCATTCCTCTTATTTTAACTCAGTTTAAATTCTTATTGTTAAACAAAGATAATTTTTAACTGTAAAATTCACTTTCCCTAAACAGATCAGGAAACTTATTCCCCTCTACTTATAATCAGATTATCGCTTAGTTCCTGCTCATACGCAAATTAGATGGTGGGGACTTACAGGGGAAAGTGGGCCCATGGATAATTGCCTCTTACTGTAATTTCCTATAATTGCATAAACTTTGTTATAACCAGGACATGACTCTGCTTAGGTTGTGTTCATTATAGTTTTCAGTATCACGGCCTTAAACATGTTAAAATAGGAGAAACTGCTATTAAAAGACTATATTTAGACATAGTTTATGCTTAGAGACTTGTTCTGTATTCCTTCAGTCACATATTATGAACATTCTCCAGTTTAGTGGATGTGGACACCAGGCAGAAAGGTTGACTGTTCAGAAGATCATTTAAGTACTTGTTTTACCTCTAACTGGTTATTTCATAGGGTGCAGGACCTGAAATTATAAAAAGTCTTATTAAATTAGGACCTAGAAAACATTATGCTAAGTGAAATAAGCCAGTCAGAGAAAGACAAATACCATATGATTTCACTCATATGTGGAATCTAATGAACAAACTGAACTAACAAGCAACATAGAGACGGACTCATAGATAGAGAGCAGATGACAGCAGTGGAGGATGGTTAGGGGGTGAAGGGATTAAGCAAAAAGGAAAAGGACTCATGGACATGGACAACACGGTTGTGATTGTAGGAGGGGTATAAGTGGGGTAAGTGGTAATGGAAAAAATGCAATAAAATAAAAAATAAAAAGAAATTTTTCATTTACCTTTGTAATATCTATAATATATTGATAAACACTATTATAAACTGTTTACTCCCCTTGGAGTGGTACTTGTATTAGAATCATCACTGGACTTAGGGGAAGCACTTGCATGCAAAAATGATGAATGTTTATTAAAAAATAGTTTTAAACATATTATTGTAATCCCGACCACAGTTCTTGTGGTTCAATCTCTAATTTTTATGCCTCTTATTGGCAATGTTACTATATGCACAGTAATTGAAAGTTAACACAATTCTTTCCTGAGAAACTCACCTTTCAGTAAATCAGACTAACATATATCCTTTCCATCCCCATTCCTCACCCCAGTCTGTTAGAATGATTTAACGCCTTTAACCATATGTGTATAGTCACTTTTCTTCTTCATCTTACAGCTGTCTAGAAGTAGCATTTTCATTATGTCACTCATTGCTCAGAATCTTTCACTAGTTATGACAGTACTAAATCTAACAGACTTAAGCAAGAGTCCAAGAATTCAGGGTTCTATATAACTGTTCTCAAATGACTTTTGAAAAAAATCCTTACCCAGGGATATTTTTATTGAATTTAGAGAGGTGGAGGTTGGGGGTGGGGGGTGGAGAGAGAGCGAGAGAGAGAGAAACATCGTGTGAGAAGGAAGCATTGATCGGTTGCCTCTCTATGCACCCTGACTGGGGATCAAATTCTCAACCTAGGTATGTGCCCTGACCAGCAACATTTTGGTGCATGGGATGACACTAACCAACTGGCCAGGGCTCTAGTGATTCTTCCTGTCTTGTTTCCTGCTGCTCCATAGCAGTCCCCTTCCCCACTCCAAACAAGGACACAACAGTATCATCATTATTTTGTAAACAGGGTGTATACCCAGCAAAGCTGGCCTGTCCAGGAATCATTTAATTTTTAAAAATCTGACCTTAACCAACCTCTTCAGATAGACTGAAAAGTCCTTGCAAAGAAAAGTGGTGTGTAGGCATCTAGAACAATCTGGACATGTATTAACTGAATGCATTGAAGCATGAATTGATAAGTGGCTAAACATTAAATGAATGCACGAGTAGTGCAGATTTCAGAGTGTTCATGGAAAAATGGATCCTAAATTTACACTAAGAATGTGGGGTCTAGTGAGGGAAAGAAAGGTGGAGTACTTGAGAGTCAAGGCTCTTGATATTAAAATTATCCTTTAATGCCTATAGGACAAAAAGCAGTGGGTCCACCTGGAATTCTGGAAATAGGCTCTTTTGGTTCCATAATTCCTCTTTTGAGCCCTGTGTGTTTGGGAATTTAAGATCAGCACAAAGTTACGGTGAAGATCTGGCCACACAATGTCTCCCTTTCCTTCTACCCAAGGAGGGTTCATAACCTCATTCTTTGAGAAGTGGACTATCCCCCAAAGCATCTGCCTCTCTGATAGATTAAGTAAAATGCAGAATGGGGGCAAGGCAGATTCAATCTTACTTAGAGAGCATGGACCAATTCTGGGGGGAAAAGTCATTGCTGAGTTTTATATATATAGTTTTCTTCTGAACCTTTTAAAAGATCAACTCTGGTTTCAGTTCAATTTTCTTTTTTTCACAATAAACCTACATGGCCACGTCTTCAAATTTGTTCCAGATGGATTCAATCATAGAATGATTGATTACCCACTCAGTTGTGAGCTATGTGGTTAAGCTCAGAAACCTACAACAAACTGGTCTGGAGCCGAGTTTCATGGTAAGTGGCAGAGAGGATAATCTTAAACTGTCATTTTAGAGTTAGTGATGAGGAAAGAGGAATTTAGTGGGGCTACTTATGTCAAGAGAATGTATTATTAGTAAATGGATGGCTGGAAATGATGGAATCTTATGAGCATAATGCATTTTTTCCCTCTGGACTTCACAGTAAAGGGAACCAGATATGACTGGCAGCCCCCTTGGGGGCTGCCCCAGCTCTCACTGCCTGCTTCATGGGCCAGATCAGTCTCCCCAGGATGCTCCAGGCTGGAGACCAAAGACTGACTTCTATTTGGCTACTGAGACATCCATTTATCCTACTACCCACACAGCAGGCCTACAGAGGTTTTATTATCGGCATCAGAGACACCTGTGCAAATCTCGACACTAATTCTTAGGGGTGAGTGAACCAAGGAGAAAGTATTCTACACTCCATACAAGCTGCCTTATGTACTTTGAAAAACAACTTAAGAACATTTGGTCCATTTCCATGTTCTTTAAGGAAAAAAACCTTTTCTTTGGATTTTACTTACTCCTTTTTATAGCTATATTAGACTTTACTCTTTCCTTCTGGTTAATTCACAGTTTAGCTACTAGAATATTCTTCTAGGGGAAATTGGATGTGGCTAGTAGCCTTCCCTGCATGTCACATAGGTCCTCCTATACATGATTCAACTTTGTGGCTTCCATCTTTACTGATTTTCCTAATTTATCTTTGCCTTTCCCTTAGAGTGCTATTGTACTTCCTTATGGCCTTCTGGTTGAAAAACAAGCCATTGTTTTGCCTCTTATCAATATATCTACTCTTCAGAATCCTAAGAAAGTTCATGTTGGATTTCATGGCTTCTGAATTTTTAACTATTATACAATGTATTTATTATAACCTTAGGTTATGTTCAACACATGTCTCTGAGTACACTTCTAAGGCAAAAGAAAAGAGGTAAACGTATTTAAACATAGAAATGATGATTCCAGGAGCAGGCTTTTGAATAGGCTGTAGGAAGAAACATGTGACTAAAACAGAACAAAAATTTCTATGGGAGAGATGGGGAACATTTCTATGTTTCCCTAACAAACTAAAATATCACAGATGTCTAGGCCAAAAGTTAACATGAAGCAAGAACAGTTTAAATTTCTTTTATGTAATAGGCATGTGGGTACATGCTAATCTGCAAAAATAGAGGTAGTTTTGTGTTTGCTCATAAAGTTTTTGTTTCATGGATATTGTTTATTTGTAGAGTGGAGTAAAGGAGGATTTTAATAAAAAAGAAGTTTTAAAATCAAAGGATATAGTTATAATTATTTAGGAGTGGTTTTGGAAAGGATTGATAGCATTTTAGAAATTCCCAGCCCATGGAGAAGAAAAGGCTACATTCACACAAAAGGAGCTCTTAAAAGCAGCAAGGTTCTTCTTTTGGACAGCACTTTGCCTATTTCCACCACACCCATCAGGCTGCATATCTGAATGAGTCATCCAGTCTCCTGCATGCCAGGGGTGGTGGGTGCATTTTGCTTTTTAACTCCTATTTTGCATTTAGAAACTATTTAAAATTCTAGGTTTAACTCTAAAGGTTTGGTTGGAATCAGTTCAGGGGTGTTTTAATTACAGATTGTGATAGGCAGCTTCTGACATGACTCCCAATGATGCCAGTCTCCTGGAATTCGTGCCCTTGAATGTGGCTGGATCTAGTGACCAGTTTCTAACGAACAGAATATGGCAAAAGTGATGAGTTGCCACTTCGGTGATGAAGTTACAAACGCTGTGACTTCAGTGTTATCAGTACTTTCTCTCTTGCCCTGCACTTGCTTACTCTAGTGAGGAAGGCTGCCACGTTGAAAGATGCTGTTTAAAGAGGAGTATGTGGCAAGATACTGAGAACTCACGGGGGAAGGTGGCAGGAAGTGAGTCCTGCCAACAACAATTAGTGAGTGAGCTAGAAAGTGGATCCTTCGAGGTCAAGCCTGGAGGCGACTGTGTTTTTGGGAAAGACCCAAAGCCTGAGGACCCAGCCCAGTCACACCTTGACTCCTGACCTAGAGAAACTGTGAGATAATAAATGTTTGTTGTCTTATGCCCTTAAATTTTAGGGTAATTCGTGACATGGCAATAGATGACTGGCTCATAGACCTCCTTATGTGATGAATAATAATGCATAAGCTCAGGGAAAGACTGATTGCTTTGTTGTAAGCATGGTTTGAATCTGAGGGTGAAAAATCCCAAAATGTGAGATGAACAAACTTGTAGACTTTAAACAGATTGTTATTTGCTGAAAGGAACTCATGTTCCCCAACGAAGGTAGGAAATAAATTCAAAATCAAGAAAATAATTAATAGCTTGTAACTTTAGTATTGGCACCTTTACATTTAAAAGGAGTTTATATTAATACATGTGAAATATATTTATAGACTAAAATAAAAATGACTCCTTTCTAAGCTAGGATTGCAATGGAGTCCTGTGCTGTGGCATGAACCATAATAATTGCCCATGTCATTGCCTGGGGAAAAGATTCCAGGATCTAGCTTTTAAAGCTTCAGTGATTTGGTCCAGACTTTTAGCAAACAACCAGCACAAGGTGTGAACTGTTTTGTCAATAAAGAGTCAAGTCATTAGGCCTGTCTGCTTTTTTTGTTTCTGAGTCATTAACGCTATTATAATCACAGAATGCACCTGCATTCTTCCCAGGGCAGATTTCAACAAGCCCTGGTATGTTTTCCTGATAGATATGCCATTGAGAGACAAAGAACTCTGATCAATAGAAACCGTTTAAATTCCGGGCAGTATCAATCAAGAACCATGGAGTGACCACACCTCCAAGGCTCATGACCTAGACAAAGTATGCTCTCTCCTCTCCTCTCCCCTCTTCTTTCTCCTCTCTCTCTACTAAAACTATGTTGAATAAGAGCTGGAAAGGAAAACTCTTATTTTTAACAGCTGAGAAAACAGGCCCAGACAGGTTAACTGGTTTAAATGGTCAGAGTCACTTAGGGAAAGACTCATACGGGAATCTTTGTCTCTTGCTGAGTTTTATGCAGTTTCTGCCACTCTGCTGCCAAACACTACTTCCTGGGACCCTCCTGAGCACTCAAGCATTGAAAACATTCCACTGCATGAGAAAATTCTATTAATGAAGAAGGAGGGGAGATATCTATATATTATAGCTGTAGCTGTTACAATGGAATTTATACCAGAGAAACAGTATGTAACCAGAGGAAAAAAATATCTTTGGGGGGAAAACACTACATGCAAATCCATCCAAATTATACTACATTTCGCTAACTGCAGAAAATAGAGAATGAAGAATCACTATACCTAACAGCTTCTTGGTGGGAAGAACAAATTGTCAGCTACTGGATGATAGGCTCTGTATGTATCAGTTAAATCTAGGAGATTGTTAGAAATGTAAAATCTTGGGCTTCATGCCAGACCTACTGATTCAGAATCTTCATTTTTAGTAGGATCTCCAGATAATTGGTATGTTCATTAAACTTTGAGAAACATTGGTCTATCACACATAGTATATAGAAGATTTCCCAAAACATAGTAGACAATTGAATTCTAATCTAGAACTCCCACAGCCAATTTTATAAAAATAGCAAAACTGATTTATTCAGGTGTCACCTTTTCTTTTCTCCTTCATCAGTCTTTTGAGGAAAAAGTGCATTTATACATATGTACATAGTAATTATAATACTGTTTTAAGAAATACTACAATAGAACTTGTTTTTGATCAGTACCATCTTACGCTTGCTCAATGTCCTCTCCTCTCCTCTCTTGCTCTCTTTTGTATCTTTCTTCCAATTTCATTCTGCATCTATTTTTATTTTACTGTCTGTCATTTCTCTTACAGCTAGCTGCTCCTGTCGCTCAGGGTAAGAGTTCTTAGTTTCTGGAAGAGAAAGATATGGCTCAGCTGTTTGCTTTCCTTTGCTTTTTTTCTCCACAAGTACGTGAATACACTCTTGGCCTCCACCCTAATGGGTGTTCACTGCATTCTGATGTTTTCCTTAGATGCCTGGTTTCCATACTGAGTGGTGTGTGGCGATGGCAGTTGGTACTGTGGGGAGAGTGTCACTTTCACTGGAGTCATTAAGCAGAGGAGCCAGAGAAGTCCCATAACTGGCTTCACAGTTTCATCCTAATAATGTGTGGCACATAAATTTAAAATCAATCAATGGGCAACATTTAAATCATGAATTTTTAGGGACTGAAGTTACCCAATTGTAATCTTTGTGGTTAAAAGGTTCACCTAACTGTAACAGAGAAGAGGGAAAGTGGTGATGTCTTTCTGCTGAATCAGTTGACTTAAAAGTGATGTGTCTATTAGAATAATCTTTAAATGCAGCTCTCCAAATCAACTGCAAAGGCTCAGTGTGAATCTGAGTCTACACCAATTCTTCTTTTTCTAATTCGAGATCTGCCCTGAAGAATAGGCAGACCTGTTGCTTACAGGTAGTTTTGCCTACTTGAATTCTTAAGCTCATGAGAAAATTCAACACGCCATTCAGATTTAATCAAATAATTCATGCAATCTTCCTTATTAGGTCTTCCTTATTTTCTCGTCACTATAAACTGTTCCCTTAAGATGAGATCAGGGGACTGTGTATTTTACCAAGAAAAATATACAGCTAAAATGACTCTGTAATAGATTCATAATACTTTTGGTAATGTGTAATTCTGCCTACTCCTGACTTTGATATGATAGTCATATTTTCCAATAATTGTTTAAAACTCTCTATCAGAATGCTAATACTACATGTGGCCATGTTTTTACAATGACAACTAAACAGCCCAAGCTCTTTTTCTAAGAATGATATTTTGATAGTCTATTCAAGGTATTAACCATCAGTGATAGTTCGGTTTATTGGAAACTATTATTCTGGCATGTTTACACAATCCACTTTTCTGCTAATATTGAAAAATCAATGATAAGGTTTTTTAGTTTACTTAGAATTGAACCCTAATTTACAATGGTTGTGCTATTTAACATTTTTTTGAATGGGCTAATTTACCAAATAATCTTTCCTAGTTTTTCAGAACAATCATTACCTGCTTAAATCGCACCACAATTTAATTTCCTTCTTTCACTTAGCTTCTTTTTATCATTGGCTTATGTTTTTTCATTCACTGAAGAAGGGAGATCATGCACTTGAAGTTCAGAACAAAGCTCTGAATCTCTGCCAGTTTGTGTGGGAGGACTTTTTTCTCTGGCTATCTCCCTGGATTAGGATTCTCCTGATATACCAGGTCGTGAACTGTTTTTACAAAAAGGGACCACAGCTTTTACTGGGAGAGTTTAATTAATCATGAATGACTGGAATTTTCTGCTTTGCACGTTCAATGGCGTTTTATGCTTGGCTATCTCCTGACTATATAATTTACTGAAGTTTGAAGAATAAAAGAGCTTGGGGATTCAATGTCAGTCCCAGATAAGTCATTTCTAATCCAGTCTATGATGATCTATTTTAAAAAGTTCGTTTTGTTAAAAATTCAGTCGCTTATTATGGAATACAAAGGTGGGTCAGGATGGAACCCAGGTAAATCTCGAAGAAAGATTAGTAAAGAAACGGCCAGGATGCTGCAGAAGTGCAAGGCTATATATATAGAGAGCCTTAACGGTTAGGCCTTAATCCTTTCACTTCTATTGTTGACCCTTTCTGTATCCCAATATATAACAAAATTTTTCGTGGATTTACTAGTGTAGTAGCTGTCCAAGGTGCCCTACTCTTTTGTGAGAGGGAGAATTTAGAAAGCAGTTTCTAGTGTAGATTTTACAAAAATAATAAGAGGGGAACTATGTTCTGAATCATTTTAGAAGCATTTATCAACTTCGATCAGTTTAATTTTGGTATATGTTACTTTCCAATCCCTGAAAAAATGGTGCATTTTATGTTTACGCACCTGTGCATACATGGGCATTATATGTGTGCATGCACATGTGTGAATTAAATAGCTGGAGTAAAGTAAATCTAGGCAAGAGAGTTCATTTAGCTTGCATAGACAGGGTTCTAAGGTGTCTTTTAATGACTTTTGGAATGTCCGTTTCTATTTCAGACGATGTATATCTGACATCACAAAACTGCCCAGGTGAGAGAACATGGATAAGGACAGAAAACCATCTTACAGAACAGTGTCACTTTAGGCCTCAATTACAGAAAGCAGTGATTAGAAAAAAGTTCACTGGTGGGGTTTGCAAATTGAATAATGCCGGATATCTAAATGGATCACATATTTTAGGAGAATGATTAAACTTGATCTTATTCTCTAAGAAGTCTCTTAAAATCAACAGCAATTTGAAGGATTCAACAGCAGACTCTGAGAAATGGAGTTATACTGCTCTTTGTAATTTCCGAGTATTAAAAGATGGAGATATTTAAGCTTTTCAGTGAACAGTAAAAGTGTCAACAATTGAACAGCATACTCACTTTGTTAATGCAGGTATGAGAGGAGCACTTGCCTGCAACATATTTCACAAGTGAAATCTAACTAATCCCCATTGAACAAAAATTATTCCCTAATCCAGATCGTGGTAGACCTGGTCTCCAGGGTAGACACGGAACAGGACCTCTTGAGTTGTTTCCCATTTTAGAATGTATTCCACACATGCACTCAAGGAGGCAGGATTAGATTCCTTGCAGCACACACAGACCTTTAGAGTGCAAAACTTACTTCACTACAGTCCCTGGAGCTTTTTGAGATTTCACCAGATGCACAAGGCAGCTCCAGTTCCCATCATGGTTCTCGCATTAGCTGGGCACAGGTAAAGCCATACACACAGCCTTTATGGTTGTGTCTAGTTCCATTCCCTACTTCACAGAGGTGCATTCTTGGTTAAATGGCTTGGCAGAAAGTAAACAGATTTTAAGTATTCCCAAGTACTAGTCTTATTTCATCTATAGTTCAAGTATAAGCTAGTTATCAGCTCCCAACGGGTCTTCAGTAAGCTGGTTTCTTTCTTCAGGGGATCGAAGAATTACCTTTTCACTTCTCTAGAATTCAGCTCTTCCTACTTTGGGACCAGATCAGAACTTTTTAAAAGTCACCTACACCCAACTAAGTGACATTCCTGTATTCTACCCTTCATCATTTGAACAAAGTAGATTTAAAAAAGGTAATTTTGGCCTGCAGTAGAGGGAAATGACCAAGGTGGATGTTCTCATCCCTTTTTCCTTTTTTACTCTTATTGTATAGAGCTTCCTCAAGTGCCTTGGGTATCTTCACAATATCTGACAGCTCATATACATATTTACCAGCTTTTTTTTCAATTCAAATATCATAAGTATTAATATTTTCTAAATTCAACTGGATTATCATTATTCACCATTAGATGTCTAGGAAGCATATATTTGACACAGAGATGCATTCATTGGTTAAATGTCTTGCCAGAAAGTAAACAGATTTCAAGTATTTCCACTTACTAGTCTTGCTCTAGGAATAACAGTAACCTGTTTATTTACCAATGTTTATTAAAAATCTAACAATCCAATATATAAATTATAGACTTTATAGCTTCTTCTTTCAAGTGCCTTAAAGCTTCAAATGGGAACAAAATGTTTAAGCCCTCTAAAATTAATGAGAAATTTGATAACATCTATAGTTGGGAAATATACCTTATGTCCATATGCTATATTATGGTTCATTTTCAAGGACAGTTTCAGAACTCAGAATAAATGTTAAGCCTAAGTTCTCTGGTGATTAAAAACCATTCATTTATTCAAACACACACACACATGTGCATACACACACCAAACATTTGCTTAGTGCCTATTGATTAATAAGTAAAATGAGACAGTTCAAGAAGATAGACAGAGCTGGTGGAACACATTGATATTTTGTTGGGAGAGTTAGGAACTGAAGGTGGAACCAGTAATGGATGCTTGCTGTGCAGTGTCTCTGCATCCTATGAACTTTCTGATTCGTTCCCCTCTCCCTACCCCAACCCTTGCTTTGTTAGCATTCCTATCAGCAGCGTGCTGCTTCTGGGGGACTTCCCTGGGAAATCACTGTAAGACATAAGGGACAGGGACACAATGCTGATTTGTGCTTGTTCTGCTTGGCTACAGGACGACTGCTCCCTGTGCTCTTCGGATCTTAATTTCCCCTCATCATTCTCTCCTAAATGGGGCATTCCAGGGAGAAACCAGACTTTTGCTCTTGACCACATTTCTGGGTACATACTCTTTTTCTCTGTCCAAATATGGACTTTAGTAAATTGTAAGGCTACCTGTGTCACACACCAATTTTGCTTCTATTTTTGACAATTCATCATATACTTCTTGTGATGTACCATGTGTTTACTTTATTGAACTGTTTGTTTCTTTTGGCATTATTTGATAACTCATGGGGCAATAACACAAATTTCCCTAAGGATTATGAGTACTTCTTTCTCCTTTGATGCTATCAAAGTGCCTTACAACAGAAAGTAGTTCTCAAACTTGATTGAGTTTATTGAATATTAATGGAATGGTTTTGTATTCTATTTGATTGACTTCACTTGCAATATTGCCTTGACTAGTATAGATATACACTTATTTGAAAGGAAGTTCAAGTTTTAGAATTTGAGTTAGCCCAATTCTAAAATTTTTCGTCTATTTAGTATTCATTTACATAACACTGATTCACTGTCTCCCTTTCTGAAATCCATAGTCATATGAAATTGATGGCAATAAGCTTTCCATGCTGCTGCCAATATCCCAGCACTCAGCCTTCCTTTCGCGTCATTTCTTCACTTTTTTTATTACATATTTACAAATCATTTAGGTTCAAGTTACAAGCCTGCAATTGTGGCTAAATGCTTGCAATGACAGCCGTTTTCTTCTGCCAATATTTGCATGCAGTTTTCTTGATCAGTTCTATTTTTGAGTGCAATTTGCAGTTACCTCCTGGAAAAAGAAGCAGGCTAATGAATTTCAGATGTGGCATGAATTGCTTATTTGTACATTCATGCAAAATCAAACACATTTGGGGCAAATTTTGTTTACTCTGGTTTCAAAGAATAACATTATGCCAGTAATTCAACAAGTGCAAAGGCAATCCTTACAAATGGGGCAACTTGTTGATTTCAGAGAATAGAGCTTGAGACTTTCTGCTGGAGAAAGAAATAATGAGCCAGTACCAGTGCACATTCCTGAAGTTACCCAGGCTTGCAATTCTACTCCAATCTGCTTCTTTTTGTTTCTATGGGGAGAGGGAATTTCAACTCACAGATGAAGTGTTGGTTTTAACAAGAATTTTCTTGTCTTTGATAGGAAGTAAACCTTTGATCAAGTTTAAATTGAAGAGAAGACACATGTGAATATTCTTTTACTGTCTGATGATATTCATAGAGTCTAAACAGAATGAGATGTCGGCTGTGCCTCTGGTATTTTGATAACCAAAAGATGCTTTAAGACCAAAGTCTGAGTCAAACTCCCCTTTTGTGACTCATAAGTTAAACCTCCAAACAGCATTGCCTTATCTCACAAGTTTACACCATGGAGTGTATATGTATCTCTTAGCACCAATCATATTACCATACCCATAACATAACTTAGAGATTCACCTGCTGACAATTTAAGGGCAGTTACAGTATTGCACATTTGCAGGTTTTATAGAGACATGTAAGATCTCTTGTCTTCTGTCTTTTCCTATTCCCCCAGATTGCACATATCATGTCCTTGGTTTGGAGATAAAGTCCTAACCAGGACTGAATACAGGTGAGAAAAGTAAACTAGAAATATTCTGTCCTAGAAGCAGAACGTATATTTTTTGATGTTTTCTCCCCACTACTTGCCATATTCCATATGAGGTAGTCTGACCCTGCCCCCTGATATTGGTAGCTAATGCAGCTTCCTGAAATTAAAAGTAAATTAGCACACTGGCTCTCAAACTTGAGCAGGGATCCAAATCATGGGATTGTTAGAATACAGATTGCTGAGCCCTATCCCCAGAATTTCTGATTCAGTAGGTCTGATGGGCCTCGGGATTTTGCATTTATATGTTATCGGATGATGCCAATGCTTCTAGTCTGGGACCACACTTTAGGAATCATTAAGGTAGGCAGTTATGTAGCACAGTCTCTGGTTGAAGAGTGATCATACTGATATCTTCCTGGCTTCCATCTCCAACAGCTGTCTTCAGTTTTTACGAAGGAATTTTAAGGACACTTTCTGACTGTGTATGAATCAGATAGATACCTATACATACTGTTCACAAGTGTACATTAAAAATGAGTCTTAAGTTAACTAGAAATTCAATGATTACAGTTTTGGAAAGTTAAATTATGAAACACTGCTAGATTTTTCAGGAGGAAATCAATCATTTCTATTATACTGCATCGGCTTATTTAAAAAGTAATTAACCTTTCCCTATAAACTTAACTCCTATTTATTGATGTGGCTTTAGAAAATTTTTAAATATTCAAAGGTAATTAACAACTATTAACAATGAAGAACAGTAAGCAGGCTAAATACCCATTTTACTTTCTGCTTGATGTATTTCTTTTCTGTTAATATGATAATTTACTCGATTATAGTCTTCCTTTTGCAAAATATCTATTTTCTGAGATCAAAGGTTTTTTTGGGGGGGCTGCTATATAATTATATGTAACAAAAATTAGGCATTTCCTCACAAACTAACAAAAGCAAGCAGAGACCCTAAGGACATTAGTGAGGATCAACAAAAGGGCGGTGTTTGGAAGGTGTTTGGTAATGACAATGCCCGGTATGCTGAGCCACTTGAATGCACTATAATTTGTAAATCCTCTTCTGGATATGAGAGTGTTTAAGTTTCAAATGAAAGGAGTCAAAGAAAGATGTCCCTACCATCTGAGAATCTGTACGTGTCAATTCAAGTTTCTCTTTTTTAAAGTACATGTATAGGTAATAACTCTTTTTCAAAATAGTGTTTTAGTTATCCTTATGTTTATAAAGAAATGTGTGGAAGATAGTAGATAGCTCCCAACAGTGCAGGTTTTTCTAGCCGAGTATCAATTTTTGTTCCTTTAGGGTTTATAAGAAGTATTTTTAAAAGATTTTTAGTTGTTCCTGTGCCATAGGTAAAAAAGATAAAAAACAAAATAAAATCATTGAAACTATAGTTAAAAATTTAAAAAATAAAATCTTTGGCAGACAAAACTTAATAGTTGAAGCATGGTATTACATTTGGCTGTGTGGTAAAAACTTCTCCTTGCAGTGATGTGGCGAGATGAGCTAACTGCGGTGTGGCAGTGACAGACATCTCAGTAGCAGGTGCGATGTCTAGGGACCCTGCACCTGCAATCTAGGATGATGTGGAAACTAGCTCATTGACAGATTGGCCAGTGGGATCCTGACAACACAAAAGAAAGGCTCTGTCCAGGTATGTAAAAATCAATGAGGGTTAGACTTTGAAAATTTAAAACAAATTAAAAAAATACAGTTCCATTGATAAACAATGCCTTAACCTGAGGAAGAAAAAATGGCCCTAATATTTGAAGTTTCTCATTCTTGGCTGTGAGGCGCAGGATACTTGGTTATTGGGGGGTGTGCTGGGTCGTCACCATCCCATTTGCCTAGGACTGAGGCATTTCCAGGGTTGTGGGGCTTTCAATTTTCAAACCAGAACAGTCTTGGATGGACAAGGATGTCTGCAAACCTTAGGTTATGTTTTCACATTTCTTACGTTATATAATACAAGCCAGACACTGTATTGTGGGTTTGGCTCCACAATCAGTTTCATTAGCATTTGTACTGAGTTTATTTTTTGATGGCACAGTTTCTTTAGCAAGTTAGTAATGATACCTATAAATCCTGAATACATTTAGTAATGGCTTAATTACCAGTTATACAAAATACCCTATGTTTAATTTTACAAAAGTTCAATTACATGAACAAATTCCTTCAAAATGGGCAATCAGTGCTTGCTCTTGTCGGTTCCCTAATGGTTTTTTTCTTCTTACGAGAATGGGGCTCTTAGAAAGGTATATGTGATTTAAAAAATCCTTTCTCATCTTGACATAGTGATCTCTAACTCCGTCTCTGTTGAGGAAGATTTCACAGAGACTGTGCACTAAAGACGTAGAAGAATCAAGTGAGTCATCGACGGGCTACAGCATATTTCCCATTCATGCAACTTTCTTTTGGGGTAGATGAATATTCGTTATCTTTGAGGCCGATGATAGCTCATGAAGAAACTATTAATTTATAAAACTTTGTTTATACATGACTCCACATATGTGACACTGATATGATCTTCATGTAAATTTATAACTATCACCTATCACTTGAAATTCTCGGTGTGAGTGGCTTCCCTGGCATTACACTAAGTTAACAAAAATTACCTGAAGAAAAAAGTGCTCACTATGAATTGATATATGGATGGTATGTTGCATTTTAAACCCCTTGTTTTTGCATGAAATTGAAAAACTCTGGAAAGATTTAAGAAAAGGAGTAAAAGGATCACATTTTCACTAAATGTTAAAACACAGAGAGCTGGTTAAATATATATTAATAAAGGAGAATATATTTAAAAATATCTAGTGGCATTTAAATTATTAGGTGCCATCTATGATTTGTAATAATGAGTTTAAAGGCACAGTTGACTTTAACACTGAAATACAGTACAGACTTCAGCCATTACATAAAGATGTCCTCAGCTTTAGTTTATGAATTAATAAACTGTACCTGTTGAAAAATATATGTGGAAAAAAGAAATGATTTTAATACAAATATGACACCTGCAGGCATTCGTTTATTCTGGTCCAGTGGCCGTGGTAAATGTGTTTGGATTATTGGGCCCAAGTATTCAACATTTAAAAGGGAGTACAGATCTTACTAAAACAGAAGGCTCCTCAAACTCCACAATGATGTCAGTAACTGAGGTCCTTGGAGCACATTATTGTTTTAAGCAGAGGTCCCCACAATTTCACATTGGTTATAAAACATGATTTTGTGCTGCTGGCCTGGAATGAGAATGTCATGCATCTGTGGGCAATTAGAAGACGCTGGACTGCATGTTCGATCAGCTCAGTAATACTCAGGCATAAGTGTGACTTATGTGAGTCAGATTTCCTAGATAGATTATTCTGTTATTATCATGTGAAAGAACCCCCTTTTATCAACAATTAAGTAAATCCACATTTGTGGGCACTCTGTGAAACTGTGAGGTGGGAAGAAATCCAATTTAAGCCTTAAGTCATCCAAAACACTTTTAACACTGCTTCCAGTGATACAGACTGCCCCCCACCAAGGTTTAGAAATTGGTTGAGTTATGCAGAACAGTTTGTATGCAATCAATAAGTACATATATAGCATCTACAATAAGCAAAGCATTTAACAGTTTTAGCTTATAACTATAAAAATTTTCCAAAGAATTACAAATGTTTTAATATATGAAAAGTAACTTGCTTTGTAAGATAGTCTGAATCTTTTTAAGAAAAAGTAAACAGGATCTCATTGTTATTATTCACATTTTATGATACAGTTTCTACCAGTGCTCATTATAAGTAACCAATGAATGTTGTAAGTCCTGAATATATTTTATTCTAGAACATTTTTACACGGTTATAGACACCATTCTTGAATTCCTCAACTGTCAATGATGGACCATGAACTACTTTGAGAAATAAGCTGTCCATTTAACTGTTTTTTTTTTTTTTCCTCCTAAGTACCAGTAAAATAAATACCTGGAGTGTAAAAATTAATTCAGTATAAAAAATCATAAATAAAAATTTCATTAAAACATGTCAGTTTCAGGAAAAATACCACCAAACCCTCCAATATAATTATATATTTCAATAACAATTAAAAATTGGTATCTTAAAAAAATCAGAAAGTTTTATCAATATTCAGTCAAATACATATACAAAGAAACCTCAGGAAGTTATCTCCTTGACATAATCCTTAAATTACATGTCAGAATATTACACAGATGCTGAGGCATTCATCATCAGTATTGGAATTCTGACGCATGACAGTAACACGAAACAGATGCTAATATGATGGGCTTTCTGAAAAGTGACGCCATCACAGCATGGGTTAGCTCTTGTTGTGGGACACTTAAAATCGGAACACAAAATATAAAATAATAAAACTCTGAGCATCATAGGTTTTCTTCATTTATAAGCCATCTAAAATCTACTGTCTTGTATGTGGAAGATAAAACTCAACACTGGCGAATAAGGGGCAGCAGCCCAGGGGACCAGAAGATGCTTTTTTTCATTTAATGCAGCTGCTAGGTGACCCCACTTGAACCCCTCAGTGTTGAGGGAGGAAGGCGCTCTCTGCCTTACCCATGAGCAGGCAGAAGGGAAGAATTCCTGGGCCCTTTCCACGGACCAGTGTGTCCCAGGCATTACGGTATGATACAGGGTCTACTCAGTCAACTCTGACGTGAAAAAGGGGTCTGGGAAGCCTACAGCTTATCTCAGCAGCACGGTCTCCACATCAGACAGGTGTGGAAGGGACTGTTAAGTAGGAAGAGGGAAATAGGATGCCTTAGTCCAGTCCAGTTAGCTAATACCCTACATGTCTGCCAAGTCCAAGATTCTTACTGCATTGCCAGCATGAGTCTATAGCTGCTTCTAGAATACAGAGTGATGTGTACTCTTTGTGAAAATAAACAGAAAAACTCGGGCAGATGGTGTCATGGTGCAAGTGATGTGAATGAAATGTGTTCAGATGAGAGCTTTAAAAGACATAATACGAGGGGGTGAGACTCCCCTCCCTTAAAGGTACTGAGAAGCAGGAGCCCCATTTCTTTAGTACACAGTAAGGAAAAAATGTCAGAGGTAAGTTCAATGGAAAGAGAGCTTGAGAACTCAAAAGGGAATATTTATGGAGTAGCTGGACAGAGCAATTTCATCTTCCCATGAATAACCCAAACTGCTCCTTCGGACAGCTGTGATTCTGGCCCTGCCTGCCTGGGCTGGAAGGCTGGCTCTGCACTCACTGCCTGTGTGACCCCTGGTTCTAAAACTTGGCTGCACACTGGAACCACGTGGGGAGCTTTAAAAGTAATGATGCCCGGAACCCACCCTTGGGATTGTTATTTAATTGGGCTGGGTTGTAGCTTGGACAGAGAGGAGTTTTGAAGGCTCCCAAGTGACCCTAACTGTGTGCAGCTAAGGTTGAGAACCACTGATAACCTGTCTGAGCCACAGTTTCCTCGTCGGTAAAATGATGCATATGCGGGAAACAACTTCCTTTTAGGATTATTGTGATGACAAAACGTGATAATGCAGGCAAAGCATTTAGCACAATGTCTGGCACATGTAAGAAGCTGTCAAAAATTTGTGAGTTGTTATTTTCACCACGAGGTTGCATTTGTTAGGATAAGAAGTCATGCTTACCTTGACAGATGTTATGCTCACTCTGCTCATAGCCTGTTGCACACTGGATTCGGTGAGAGGGGTTGGAGGGAACGCGCTGAGGGTCAGCTGGGTTCCGCCGGATGACGAAATTATTGCGGCTGGTCTGCACTTCTGGGCCTGCGACTACAGCAGCACTGACGATATAACCAGCCCCAGGCACTGCTGCACTGGTTGCCATGCCGCTGGCCGCCATGCCCCCAGCTGTAACCGAGGAGGATGCGGCTGCATTTGCAGCTGCACCCATATTTTCAGCTGCTGGTGTTTCTTGCTGAGATTGTTCATTATTGACAATAATCTGGGCTGTTTTAGGAAGGCAGAGGTATCCTCCATAGTGGTTGACGCATTTCATTCCCCCTTTGCAGGCATCTGGGACAATGTCACATTCATCAATATCTGTGGTCAGTAATAACAGAAGTTAGGGATCTTCTTAGCAGGGAAACCGAACATATACAGATAGGCTCATGCCTTTTTGGTGTAATACAAACCAGACAGGAAGAGTGACACGAGATGAAGAGTAACACAGAAAGCTATGTTCGGATGGGGGTTCTTTGAAGTTGGCTCACCTTTGCACTGCTGTCTTACGGGATCCCACTCGTATCCATCTGTGCATTGCTGTGAAGAAAACATCAGGGTGGACCCAGGAGACAGTTAGTTAGTGTGTCCAGTCCCTAGAAAGTCACTCTAAAAGCTTCATTATTATGGCAACAATCTTTGCCCTAGAGTCCTAGATAGATGATGAGATGAGTGGTTTGATATTATCTAGCTTTTCTTTCTTTCTTTTTTTTTAAAGACAAATCTGTACATTGTCCTGTTTCAGGCATCCCTTCTCAATCACCAGCTGGCTCAACTCTGCTGCTGTGTGTGGTAGAGTCGCCCATGACCATCTTGGAATTCTTCCTTGCCTTCATACTAATCTCCCACCTCCGACTGCTCTGCTCTTTTTTGCTTTATTTGCTTCTCCTCCCACATTGTAAATTGCTGCCCCCGACCCCACAACAAAAGAAAATATTTTCAATGGAGTTCTTTTTTTTTTCAGCCCTGATTCTTCCTTCTCTCCCTAAGTCCTTTTAGAGCAGACCAGAGCCTGACTTTCCTTATTATTCCTATTTAGCTGAGTCCAGAGCCTCCCTCACATGTTGGCTTGCCTCCTCACTTCAGTTCCCACAGCTCCTGTTGTTCGCTCACTGAATCACCTGTCAAGTACCTTCTCACACAAGGCACCATCCCACTCCCTGGGAATCCTAGTCCCTGAACTCAAGCAGCGAATAGGCCAGAAGAGGAGACAGATGGGTAGACAAGCTGGAGCAACATGTTAGGTGCCCCAACACCAGTAGGCATATAGAAAAAGTGGTGGACTCTGCCCAGGGATGTGGATGGGCTAAACAGGGTTGAAGAAAAGGCCCCATGGGGGAGACCACAAGTGAATGAGGACTTACAAGATAAAAATCGTTTAAGAATGGAGGAGCTGTAGGTAGTCTTGGGTGGGTAGGGACGAGGTTAGAGAGGTAGGTAGGGCTAAATCTGGGAAGCTTTTCTTTGGGACAGATGGGAACTGAATTCTTACTGAAGGTCAGTGAATCTCAGACTGTGATATGGTTAAGAATCACCACGGTGCTTATTAAAATGCAGGTTCCTGGTTCCACCCAAAATATTGAATTCTGAGTAGGAGGCCTGGAATCTGAATTCCTAACAAGCATCCCAGGTGATTCCGATACAGTTCATGTACGAGCTTCTTCTTTCTATTTTACTTTATTTGATATTTTATTGAATTTGTTGCAGTAACAGTGGTTAATAAAATTACATAGGTTTCAGTTCTATAATTCACCATCTCTATATTGTTCTGTGTGTTTACCACCCCAAGTCAAGACTCCTTACACCACCATTCATCCTCCCTGTACCCTCTTCTACCTCCCCGACTCTTTTCCCTCTAATAGTCACCATACTATTGTCTGCCTATGAGTTTTTGTTTTTTTTTGCTTAATCCCTTCACCTTTTTCACCCAGCCCCCTACCCCTCCCCTTTAATAGCTGTCAGTCTGTTCTTTGTATCTATGAGTCTATTTTTATTTTGTTTGTTATTTTGTTAATTAGATTCCAAATTTAAGTGAAATCATATGGTGTTTGTTTCTCTGTGATTGGCTTATTTCACTTAGCATGGGCTACTTCTTGAGTAAAGAAGAAAGATACAGGAAGTACGGAGTAAACAAAAAAATAAACAAATTTTTTTTAATAGAGCTGAGAGTTGCTTATGCACACAACAGACACTTGGCAAGTGGCCAGCTGAATGCAGACAGAGGGGTCAGTGTAGATACCTTACTGATATCTGAAACCTCACAGGGTAAACAGTAAACTCACTCTATCTCTCAAACTCATTCTTCCTAGTTTCCCAACACTGTTCAAGGCAATACCACCATTCTCAGGATGCAGGATTACAGTTTTGACATCAGCATTGACTTTCCCAATTATTTTCCTTCAGTTCTGCTGACTTTGTGTTCACTTCTATATCTACCAATTAGTATAAACCTTCCTGGCCTCACGATTAGGCAAGGCTCCTTAGCTGGTCCCCTTGTCTCTACGTGGTTGCACACAGCCTCTAAGGCAACCTTCTTGCTCTCTTGGTGCCGCTGTTCCTCCATCCAGATCAGTCGCAGTGGCCTGCAGTCCTCCAGTCTCCCAATGCTATCATCTCCAGTTCCCTTACTACCCAGCTCCTGCCCCTCTGGCCTTGTCACCTTTCAGACTTGTCTTGGTTGTTTTCACTTCTAGACTTTGATTATGCCACTTTTTTTTTTTTTTTTCTGATTCAGGTGCCTCTTCAGCCTTTCCAGATTAATCCAAAATAAGTACTTCCTTCAAGAACCAGCACAGAGTTCTAGCTCCTCCAATATGCCAGCACTGACATTAATTATCTCCTTGCTTTTCTACTGCTTTAGCAACTTGAATAATCTGTATAATAATATTATTTGTACTTGCTTAGGAACTTTGTAGTTCTCAACAGTATCTTCCCAGGGTAAATTCCCTGAGGTTAAGGTCTGAATTTTCTTAGTAAACAAATAAGCTCTTTTGAGAGCAACGAAAACTGCTTGTGCACATGGCAGATACCTGGAGAGCAGACAACTGAATGGACCCTGTCTTTGATACAGAGGGGAATGCCATATTGTGGATGTAAGCCTGTCCTTCTAAAAACTTTCTTCCAATGACAGTTCACTTGAATAATCTGTGTGCTCATAGAAAAGACTTCAAGTTTGTTTTAGGTATTTAGTTCCAGTATCTTTAACATGGATCTACTATTATACAAGCCTAGAGTGAATTAAGCTTAACCACTGGCTGTGCAGCCTTAAGCAAGTGAGCTACTCAGTCAGACCTTCAATGCTACACTAAGTAAAAGGAACTTGATGCCACTTACCTCATGCTTTGCTGTGAGAATGAAAGGAGATAATGTCTCCACAGTGGGATATTAAAAAAATAGTTACATCTTGTCCTTTAACCATGAATCATTAGGCACACACAATTTGAGAGAGAATAGACCTAATCTTAGCAGGATGTTGGATCTGGGACATCTGTTGTCATAATAGTGAACCTTAGTAGTTTTAAAGCAATAGTGTTTAATCCACAGGGAACTTTCTCTGCTAAAGATGAGTAAGATTTAGGTGATTAGCAAAGGGAATGGGGTTATAAAATAAGCAATTATAAAAGCAATAAAATCTTTTATTAGATGAATATAAAAGTGGGCCACTAATTTAATTTTATCTCCGTGAGAAGGTAGTAGGTTTAGCCTGAATAACAAAACATTTTCATCTGAAGATAAACAATGCATGTATTCATTTCTCTTCAGCAGAGGAAGCAATTACATTTAGCATTAAATTAGCAAAGTATTTACATTAAACGCTATTTGATTTAGAGTTGATCTAAACAACAACAAAGAACATTTGCCAGATGAATATCTAACATTCTAGGGATCATATGGCACCAAAAAAGTGAGATGTTTATTATCAGTAATTGACATTAGCTCACTTTTTAGTTTTATTTTTTAAAATGTTTCACATTCTTTTAAGTAGGATTACTTAATTTTAAATTGGAAACAAGTAAAAAAATATGTCTTTCATTCTCTGATCCAGGACAAATATCATTTTCCTCATAACACTGATTAAAGAGCAGAAAACACAACACAGAGGTGCAAACTCCCCTCTCCCCAGAAGTGCCTTCTGTTCTCACCACCTCCATTCCTGGCGGTGGGAGAGTCAGATGATGTTTGCAGTAGTTTAGTAAACACTGGTTATACCCATGTGATTAACTAATTAATCAAATATTATTTGGATGTATGATATACTAATTAGAAAATGCAATACCAAGTTTCACACAATGCATTTGGAAACCACCTGAGCAAATACCACATCCTGACAACACAGAAAGTGTACCTCAAGGGCATTTATATGAGTTATCAGTCATACTATAAATGACAGCCTTTATAAACTCAGGAAAGGCCACTTACCTGAGAACAGAAGCTGCATGCACAGATGGGACAAAGTGCTTTTGTGATGTTTAACTTTCTTTTTTGACTTGAGTCTTACTCTGTAGGTTTTGGTTTCATCTGCATGTATACAGGAATCCAGGTTTTCCAATTCCTTACACCCATTAATTTATTGAATGTGTTGGAAATAGGTAGCTTACTTTGGTTTTTGTTATGAAAAGGGTTCCCTTTTTTGGGCCTTACAGAAATCATTACATTTTGGTTCCTATCTCAACTGGTGACCTAAATGAACATTTGAAACTACCACTGGCAATTTACAAGGAATCTTAAACGTGCACTATGCCAACGCGTTGTTTAACTTATTGCCCTCTACAGGGTGCAGCCTGCACACCCAGGCAGAAGGGGATAAAGTCCCCCTTGTGTCACAAGATCCCGCTGAACCACACTTATCTCAGATTCCATCACCCCTTACCGTGTACGTGATGGTTTCCTCGGTGTCCTGTGACTTGACCAGTGCCAGAGTCAGCATAGTTAGGAAAAGGCCTTTCAACATTGTGAATCTCAAAGAAAACATAGGACAAACTGATGCTTAGGATCAGCTGTGGGATAAATAACAAAACTTTAGCTGTGAAGTAACGAGCGAGGAAGGGAGGGTGGAGGAAGCTGAGGCTCCACCACAACCAACTCCCAATCCACTTTCTCATCTCCCCTCCCCCTCCTCAACCTTCGCGCGGCCAAACGAGGCACCGAAGTCGGCAACAGGGCTGCAGAGTTACATTTCATTTCACTCCATCTGGCTGTGCTCAACGTATATAAAAGATATACAGCGTACCTTTTATATTGCACCTACACAACAGGCTCCAGAACAGGGTGGAAGGAAAAGAATAGAGGGTAATTAATTTCAAAAGAGATGGTGCTTTTTATCTATCTATCTATCTATCTATCTATCTATCTATCTATTCTTTATTTATTTAGCGAGAGTGGAGGTGGGGTAGCAAATCTCTTCCCCTGAACATTAAAGCTTTCCTCTATAAGCTCACCTCCAGCTAGTTAAGTTCTTTGCACAGCTCTGTAGAAATACCTGCGAACCAGTATGAATTACCTTGGCCTCAAACTTAAAAAGCGAAACAAAACACCAAAGCAAACCTGGGGGGGGGGGGGGAGGAATCTCCTCCCAGTTCTAGAATACCTGCCCCCAAAGCTCCTTCTCGCATCCCCAGCACGAACTCTCAAAGTGATATTTCCATGCGGTTCTCTGCGCGCAGCTTTGTTTAAAAGAATCAGGTTGCGTGGAGGAGTGTCTGATTCCCCTGTGCCTTATTAGACCCTCGGTCTCCGACATGCTACCTTCAGGACTGGGGCTGCCTAGGGCCGGAACCGGAGGACCACACCGAAACCCAAGGTACCAGTTTCGAAGTGGCCAGCCTGGAGCGCCCAGGGAAGCGAGGTCCCTTTTCTTAACAGTAGGCTAGCAGGCGGGAGTCCCGGGAGCTGCTCAGCGCTCCAGCTTCTAACCAGCTCCTTTGGAATCCAGGTGCGTCTTAAATCTCTCACATTGGCCCCTTGAGATTTTCAAAACCACGTCTATGGGCAAAACCCTGTCTGATGATTGTTGGCGCGCACACACATGCCCATACAAACAGATGTCACCCTGGTACTCGCACATGCTGACAGATCGCATTCCGAGACCGCACACCTCCACCTCCCTCTCTGCCTGAGACATCCTGCACAGGCTGGGGCAGTTCTCGGGTACACTGCACCCCTCAGGCCACCCCAGTTACACGCCGGCACACGGCCGGGGGAGCACTGGGCGCAATGGTGTGACCCCCGCGTCGGGGCTCCTACCTGCGCGGCCGCGCTGCGCTCCAGGCCCGGGCAGCGAGGGGAGAGCGTAGGGGAGGGCAGCCCCGTGGGTCTCAACTGGCGAGGTCTGGCAGCTGCTGCAGTGGCAGGAGGCAGGAGGAGGAGGAGAGAGGGAGGGAAAGGGGAGGGCAAAGGGGGGCGGAGGAGAGGGCTGAGGGAGGTGCGTGGGCTGAGCCAAGCGCTGCAAGCCCGGCGGGAGATCACGCTTCGGGGCTAATCTGCGCTCCTCTCCCAGGTCTCTCTCCACCACACCACCTGCCCTTTTTTGCCAGCCTCTCTTCCCCAGTTCCCAGACACGCCGAACCCCAGGCCGCAGATGGCACATTTGGGATAGGCCATGGGGTTTGAATCAGCCTTGGTGATGCCCGGCCGCCCCGGCAATTTCTGGTGCTTGTGGAGGGAAAACTATCTCTGGAGGAGAGCTTTTAAGAGTCCTGGGAAACTGCTTAATTCCCCGCCCTACCCTCCCCCACCTCCCCGCAATTAGTGAATTAAAAAAAAATTAATCCTACTCAGAGAACTGATTCTTTTTACTTTTCTTTCAAATGCTTTTTATTTGATTGTTTGGAGTGAAGGAGGGTCTGTTTCCTCAAATGTAGAAAAAGGATAATTCATTCATTCAACAAATATTTGTGACCTACTATGTTCCAGGTGTTGGGAATTGCCCAAATGGAACTCAGGCTAACAGTGAAGTGGGGTTTGTTTTGGTCTCTCAAACCTCCCTTTTTATGGTGCTTTCCTCACATACTGCCTTTTTTCTCTCCACCAGTTCACTTGTGGGAGTGCCCAATACTGGTCACTCAAAGTTGGGCATTTCACTCTCACCTTTCATACTAATGGTGGAATTTCAAGAATCTGGAGAGAAAATTTTTTTTCCTGGCTTCTTCAAATCATACCACAAAGTTTGAAGTTATCTCTTAAAGCCTTCAGCTCTAAAATCAGATTAATTGTTTGCTTCTAAGGCCGTTGTGTCTTCCAAGAAGCAAAGAACTAAATGCAATTTCATTAATACGACAATGTGTAAACTGAAGGCATTAAGTGAGGGCTTTGACCCAGAGCTGGAGGCAGAGGGAGGGTGGGAGGTAGAGGTACTGTTGCTTTTCTTTTTCTGCTGCAGGGAAGGTGGTAGGTAGTGCAAGAGTCAGGCTGTCAGGTGGAAGCCTCTCTTCTCTCCTTATCTCTGGGGTATGCAGTAGGTTGCCACACCTTGCCAGTCTGGTTGCAAGCCACACAATATTGGGCAAGATCAGAGGAGTTTCATGACCCTGAACCTTACTTGAGTATGTGGGGTTTTGCTAATAGCACTGAAGATTTTCACTACCAAAATGCGAGTAATTTTGTTTTCCTAGTCATTACTGAGCTCTGAACTTAAAAAAAAAAAAGATCTTAAATTTTATACAGTAAAAAGATCTGTCCAGACATTTTCTTTTATTTCTTTTGAATTCTTTCTACCTATTCTCAATCCTTTCTTCAGAAATAGTGGGTTGAAACTCCCAGATTTCTATCTGCAGCCTGGAACTCTTCGCGTATACCCAACTGCTGACTTCTTACCTTCGTCTGTACACCTGCCGGACATTCAGATTGTAGAGGTCTGCTGGTTCTCACCCTTTCTCCCGACCTACTCTCCCTACCTGTTTCACCATCTCAAAAGCAGTTTCACCCTTCCATTTGTTCAGGTCCAGTATCATGGAGTCATCCCTTCATTTCTTTTTCTCACACACCCACCCTGCATTCAGTTCTCCAGAAACCTTTGTTGGCTTTATCTTCAAAACATATCCAGAATTGGGCCCTTCACATCAGTTCTTTTGTGAGCAATATGTTCTAAGCCACCTTTTCTTGGCATGAGTTCTATAAATGGGATTCTGGAGTATGTGTTCTTTTGTGTTGGTTTTCTCCACTTAGGATGTGTTGAAATGCATCCTTGCTGTTATATGTATCCGAAGTTCATTCCTTTTGGTTGTCAAATAGTATTCCATTATATGGACATACCCTAATTTGTTTATCTGTTCACCTGTTGATGGATATTCAGATTGTTTCTGAATAAAGCTGTCATGGACATTCACATAGAAACCTTTGTATAGATATATTTTCTGTTCTTTAGGTAAATACTTAGGAGTAGAACTGCTAGGCCATGTGGTAGGGGTATGTTTATTCTCATAAGAAAGTGTCAAACTGTTTCCCAAAGTAAGTACTATTTTATTTTCTTGTCAGCAATGTGTGAGATTCCATTTGCTCCACATCCTTGCAATACCTAGTATTGTCATTCATAAGGGCAGCCATTATTTGGGGTATGTAAATGGCATCTTACTGTGGTTTTATTTTGCATTTCTCTGATGGGTAGCGATATTGAGCATTTTTAATGTGTTATTGTTCTCTAATAGATCTTCTTTTGTGAAGAATCCTTTTAAATCTTTAAATCATTTCTTTATTGTTTTTTTGTCTTACAAGTAGTTGTAATGGTTTTAAAACATAGTCTTCCTGCAAGTCCTTTGTCAGATATACATTTTTTGAATATTTTCTCCCAGCGTTTACCTTGTCTCTTCATTTTCTTAATGTTGTCTCTCAGAGCAAGCATTTTTAAATTCAATGAAGTCTAATTTATTATTTGTTTAAATTTTGTTTTGTCCTTTTTATGTACTATTTAAAAAATCTTATCTTGGGCAAATCTTTTGTGCTCTCTAAGCTTTAGCTCCCACCTGGCTGGTGTGGCTCAGTGAACTGAGGGCCAGACTGCAAACCAAGGGGTGCAGATTGGATTCCCAGTCAGGGCACATGCCTGGGTTGTGGGCCAGGTCCCCAGTAGGGGACACATGAGAGGCAACCACACACTGATGTTTCTCTGCCTCTCTTTCTCCCTTCTTCCCCCCCTCCTCTTTCTAAATAAGTAAATAAAATCTTAAACTTTAGTTCCTGTTTCTGAAAAAGAGGGAAGATATCACTCTCTGCTTTTTCAGGTTGTGAGAACTGAGTGAGACACTCATGGCAAACATCCAGTACATGTGAATTATTCTTCTTAGATATTGGAACGTATGGTATGAGAGGCTATAGTAGGCCATTCCTCCAGGACAACATAAACTGAGTATTATTTAGGTATGATCCTATTCCTAACAAAGAGTATTTCCTTATGAGTCTAAAGATGATAAAATCAGTAATGCATTCTCCAGCTCTTGGGTAGGCCATTGTCCCACTGCAGACCAATGAGAACCGAAGGGAAGATTTCTTTTCCGTAGTTAGGGGAAAGGCTTCCCAGGCTCGCAGTGGAGGGGAGCAATGGAGCCCTTTGCTTCAGTTGCTACTGGCAGCCACGTTGCAATGCAGAGGTAAGCCAGCCTGGGCATGAAAGTGGTACTACACGCTGTGCATGGCCAACACAGGCAGAGGAGCTGGGTCCCTGACTGTGTGTTCACAGGCCCAATTGATTCTAGGGCCCATGATACTTTTAGGGGTTCTCCATAACATTTTACTTCTTTTAAAGCAAGAAGGAAAAAGTAGATATCATCCAGCTTGAATTATATTTGTCTTTATACCATTGTAGTAAAAAAATACGTGTGCGTGTGTGTGTGTGTGTATATATATATTTTTTTTTAAGGAAGAAAGGGCCCATGAGGGCAAAGCTGCCTAGGGAATCATGAAAGTCATAATGTAGCCCTTATTTTTGAGGGCTTTTCCAGTTTGTTAGTGAAAGATCTGTGTTCTGTGAAACCCCTCAGCCCTAGGCAAACTTAAAAGTTGGTAGGAAAGATATAGTAGAAAGAAAATAGGACAGGCAGCCAGGAGTTCTGCCTGGACTTTGCCATGCTCTAGCTGGGTGACTATGGCAGTGGCTCAACTTTTTGAGTCAGTTCTACATAAACGTTAACTGAGGTAACACAGTTAGCTGTCGCTATTATACTATACTTATCTCTTGTTATCACATTATAACTTACCATTAATTTACCACATTGTTTTTGCCTGTTCCTCATTCATTCCCTCTTTTATTAATAAATATCCTGGTTTTTCTTCGGAAACCAGCCCTTGTGGTGGCCAGCCATGATCAGCTCTGCCTATGGAATGCCCCTAAATTTTCCAAAGAGAAAACTCCTAAGTCCTAAAAATTAGTGGAAATGACCCAGTGCCAGTACAACTAGAATGTCAAGTCCCAGAGCCTGGCAAATGGGGCTGGTGATGTGGCAGAATTACTGTCTTCTGCAGCGGTCTGGGTTGTTTCTGTGTGCTGATGAGACTGGGCATGCGCAGAGTGCCCTGACTGGAAGACAACCTGTTCTGCATGAGTTGTCAAGACTCTAGGATTGAGGCCTGTGAACTACAAGGTTGGCCAGGAGCTGGGGCATCCACCTGAGCCCCTTTTTCATTTATATCCTTTGCTCACTGATTTTTGCTATCCTTGAATCCAGACACCACAGTTTGACTTAGAGCATATCTGGTCCATATGATTTGTATGGAGCTTATTTTTCCTCTGACTTTTTTGGGGTAAGCATGTGGCCCAGGCTCTGCCATTAGTATCAGATTTCCTATAGCCACAGTGATTTGTTCAGAAATAATAGCTATACCCTAAGATAACCCCCAGGGAAGGAGCAGTGTAGTATATGGCCTGGATCCAGAGATCCTGGGTTTGAGTTTTACCTGTGTCATTCATTGGCTGTGGGACCTGGGGAAAGTTACTTAACCTCTTTGGGCCTCAGTTTCCTCACCCATGCAATGAGGGATGAGGATAATTCCTGTTTTATAGAGCATTTTGTGAGTATTAAATTGCACACATGTAAAGCCCATGGTGAACGTAGCTATTGCTGCTGTTGCTATTATTAATCACAGTGACTTATCACTCAGTTTATGCTGTAAGCTTAGTAAATCAGATTCATTATACAATACAAAAGAAGTTACTAATGTTGAAAATTTTCTTCATATTTTGTTTGTAACTATCTCTAGTTTATGGGGTTTTAGGAAGAAGCAAGATCTGGACATTTAATTTGCTGCAGTTTGATGACTGGGTTGTAGAAAATGTGGTGCCATACTGACTAAGCTCCTGAGATGATGGTATTTTGGGGATAAAATAGCTCCAAGATACCTAAGTTTTTGAATTTCAAATGGATTATAAAAGTTATACATTCTTCCTGATAATGAATAGTACCAAATAACACTAATGTGGTGCTCACACTGCATCAGGAACTAAGTACTTCATATGTGACAACTCAAAGGTAATATTATTCATGCCTATTTTACTAAATAAGAAATTGAGGCACAGAAGAGTTTAATAACTTGCCCAGGCCAGACAGCTAGTGACCATCAGAGTGGGGTGGAGCAATAGCAGGCTGTCTGATGCCAGAACCCCTGCTCGAAATGCTCCTCTCTGTTGTTCTTTCCCCACTGCCAAGTGAATTTAGGATTGCAGGACAGAAGAGAAGCACGGATGAGTTATTCTACGTAGTACAACTACAGAGATTCAAACTGATACATAGATTGAGCTGATTGCAGTTAGAGATTGAAATAAATTCAGCTTGCTAAATTGCTGTGAACTCAGGAGAAACAGATTTTAAAGATTTGAAATTCTGTTTGGTGGGGAGGAAAATCACAAGTTCAGAAGAGATTCAGAGATGATGATGACCATTCATTGTGCTTTAAGTCTCTGAACTCTTTGGAATGTGTATCTGAGTCAAAGATATCCTATCATGTGGCTCAATTCTAAGAGTGGTGGGTTAAGGTGCGGGCTAACTGAACCCCTTGTGTATCCCTGGCATTCTAGAGACCAAGATATAAATCACAGAACTAGCCTGCAATTGCTGGCCATGTAGCCAACCAGGCAATATTTGGGTCCAGTTGCTTTGTAAGAGTATATTCCCTTATGAAGCTGTTGAATAAGAAGCCAACACTGGAGTCAGGACTGGCTGCATAAGCCTTTGCTTTTCATAGAAAGTGTTCATTTGTCAAATACTAGTTTCTTAGTAACATGATAAAAAAAATGATCACTGACTTTTATAGCTCTGTAACATACTCTTGCAAGAATAATGTTGATTAAATCATTTTCTTGTGCTGCTTTCATATTGAGACTTAAAAATTCAATACTTTTGAAAACTGAGTTGAACATTATTGTCCATGAAAATATTCCTCTGGTGACTTTATATAAGGATTTCTGTTTTACTTGCTATTATTGAAACAACAAGTACTTGGAAGGATAGCCTCTACTATTCTTCTTAGAGCTAAAATTCTTTGATTCTCTTCATCACTGAATTGGAGTCAGCACAAGGCTAAGAGAAAAGATGAATTTAAGTGGGTTTTCTGAAGATGCTAAGTCTTTTCTAACACATACACACATCATTATAAACCTGTACACAGAAGATAATGTTTATTTTTAAACTGATTTCTAAAATAGCCCCAAACATTAACCCATGTCACTGGTGGCCTGTGCCTCACAAGAGGACTCATTGAAAAACATGGAGGTTGCATTGCAGCCTTGGCCTCAAAGAATATTGGCAAATTTGCATTTATGTGACATTAATTTGCCTCAAGCATGTCATTGGTGAGTTCTTTGTTTTAGTGAGTGCCAGATGTATTCTTCTGAATATATTTGGTGAAACTCTATTCCTGAATGCCAAATGGACATGAGAAAACTTTCAGTCATCTGGAGCTTGTAAATTGTTCTGAAATTTTTGGAATTTTATTGAAGGCTTGATTTCATCATAGAGCAGAGAATACCTTGGATGAATAAAAAGCAAATCAATCAGAAATGATTGGAACCAGTAATTAGAATTTCCCTGGAGAGATAAAATGTATGATGTAAATCCACTGCCTTGCAAAAAAAAAATTGCTTTCTAATAAGTTATCAGACCTTACAGAGCAACTTCAGATGCAGACACAGATGTGAATCTTTATTTGGTTTTTGGCTACAAGTTTCTCCCTCTCTCCTTTCAAACTTAGCTTTTCCGGAAACTTTATTTGGCTAATCAAAGCTGATGGGGTTTCAAGATGATTGTCTTATAGAGCAGAAAATTAGAAACAATACACCTGAAAATTAGTAATTATATTTCAATATGTAATTTGAAGAAACAGATGATCACTCTCCCACTTTTGCTAATTTGGAATAATTTCATGTTTTGTTGACTTTTATAATTTTTGATGTTCTACTTGCTAACTTATTTTACCTTACTTGATTATTTTTTCTTCGCTTTGTGGATTATTATTAAAATAGAAAATCCTCCTCATCTGTCCTTTTTGAATACTTAATCTTGTGCCTTGATCCTGATTACAGGTACCCAAATTGGTTTTTAAATGTCTTCAGAACACTTATATTAATATGTTAAGAAGCAATGGTTCAAACAAAATAAAAAACACTGTGTATATTGAAATCTAGAATTTTAAAAAGCGTGTAATACCACTAGTAATATTGATTTATAATTCTTTTCTTAGTGTGTCATATCTTAGAGCAACAGCACTGCGTAGACCAAAGCCTATGCTGGAGTGGAGGCTATTTTTTCTCTGCTCTTAGAGGAATGTTCAGGTATAAATTATTTTGATAAACTAGCATTAACATCTTTCTCACTGTGGAATGTAAAAAGGCAAAAAAAAACCCCATACCCCACCTTTCTACTTGGAGTTACAGTATGCTGCTAATGGAAAAAAAATGTAAGAAATGATATATCTGACATTTATTGTTGATTAAATAGGGTAAATGTGGAAACTCTATTTAAGGTAAGAGGTTAGAAGTTTACATATCCACAAGGGAGATATTGCAAAGATAGTGCTTAGATTTAAGTGTTTGTTTTTTTTTTTAAATAACTGTTCAAACAGATGCTTCAATTATAATTTTTTAAAAAGCCAGGAGTTATAAAACACTTGAATTTTTTCAATTTGTTGGACGAATGGCAGAATCTGAAAGGAGTTTCTGATCTGATTTAAGATAAATGAATTCATTTTATGGTAAAAAGGAAAAATAAGAAAAAGGGAATATTAGCATCCATCTGCTCCAACTCCATCATGACACTTGGAACTTAGGTGACTTGTCCAAGTTAATCCTAGTTAGTGGCAGAGCCATGGACTAGAACCAGGTGTCCTGATTCTTCATCTTTGGAGCGTTCGACTTCCCTGCTCTCTCTCTTTATCTGCGGCCTCTTTTGTGTATTTGACGTAATTTTCATTATCATCATCCATCCACATAACACGAATTGAGCATCTGACTGGGCATGTTTTCAGACTTACGGAGATGTTGGGTGGAGCTGCCATGTACATGTGCAGAATTAAATGGGTGTTACCTCTCTCTCTTGTGCTAAGCTGTGATCTTCTTGAAGGCAGGACTACTGTATTTTGCCATGTATATTGTGCACATTTTGCCCAAATTTTTGAGGGAAAATAAGGATGAGCTTTCTACATGGGTAGTACTAACTTCATATCTATATAAATGTTTTTAATTCTTTTATTTATACTTATGCATTAAAAGTGTAACTCTAGACAGCAATAATGATATCTGTATGCAAAATAATACCCTGGAATACAATAATTGGTTTTGTTTCTCAATATAAATAAATAAAAAATTGAATTAAAAAATCAAAATAAAAGACTTTTTTCCTGAAAGTTTGGGCCAAGAACATGGGTGTGCAGTATACACAGGAGCGCATTATACATGGTGAAATATGGTATGTTTGTCCACCTGCCTTCCAGTCCACAGTGCAGAACATGCTTTGTGAAACTTTACACACAGAGTGCACTCTGCCTCAGAAAATTTCTCCATCTGCTCTTTCCTACAAATCCTCTGGTCTGTTTTGATTTCTGTCCCATTGCCTCCTCCTAGGAGTCCCCCGCTCAGCCTCCACCTCATTTGGAATGACAGTTCACCTGGTCAGCCTGACTTGGATTTTGGTGTCTTTCCTAGAAATTACCTTTTATATTATTTCAGCTTATCACTGTGCTCCATGAACTTTGGGCAAAAGTAACCCCCTTCCCCCATATCTACCAGGGCTTTAAGCTTCCAGATCACTGCCCATGTATACTATACTAATGCTTAAGTCCCACCTGCCTGGGAACTGAAATTGTTAGTTACATCTTTGTATTATTGAGGAAACGAGGATAGCCTGGCACTTGTTACACATTCAACAGATATTTGTGGAACGAATATCTGCAACACTTATTAGTGTCATTTTTGTCCTCATCCTTTTCATCTTTTTGCTGACTGTTTAGCTGGGAGAGATGGTGTTAAGCACCGGGTGTGATGTCAAATGACGCACGGTTAAACTGATCACACTTAGATACTTAAAAAAAACTTCCTCTTAATCTTGAGCCTTCAGATTGCTGCTTTAAATATCTGCCAAATTCTGTGAATTACTGCTGATTTTTCCTCTTCTCTGTGTATTATGAAGACTTAGTTTGGATATAAGTTTTTGCTTTATTAACAGATAATTTTCTCTTCTAAGGAACTATCTAATCAGTGAAGAAAATGGGGTTGTGTCAGGTACAGATGTGAATTTCTATCAGATAGTCTTCTTTCAAACATTCTTAGAAATTCTAGGCTGAAGCTAACTAATAAATGGCAATTTGAAAATAATATATGAATCAGCTATATTTTAGACAAAATAGTCCTTATTTTTCTCCTGTAGAAGTACAGGTTCTGGCACAAATAACACCCCTTTTTATTATAAAATCTTGTATTACAAAATCATAAGCATGTAATTCTGTGACATAACAATATCACACTCAAGTACACCATATGACATTTTAGGTGAAATATTCAAATTAAAACTATAAATTATTACACCCATATTATTACCCTACCAACCAGCCTCAAGTAGGTGTTACTTCTGGCAGACCCTGTATATTAAAAGAATATAACAATAGGTTTAATAGTGACAATTCTGATTAGCAGCTTTTTGTCAGTGATTTACTAACATTTAAAAGGAATTTATTATTTTCTAAACATTCTATAGTTTCCTTCATTCTAATTACTCTTATAAACAATATTTGTTTTTTCTTATTAAAAAGTAATATATGCTCAATATAGACATTTAAAAATATAGGAAACATAAAGATGTAAGTTAAAATCTGAAATGAATCCATAATGAAATTCACAATGAAAATGACTTAAATATTATCACTCTAAGAGACAACCAGTGTTAACATTTGGGTGTATTTCTTTCTAGATCTGTCTGTATGTTCATTCACTCTGTCTTAACCTTTCTTCCCCATGTTTATTCTATGTGTATATGCAAATATCGATGATGTTATTTTGGAGCATATACATTATACATATGTACAAGATTTTATTTTTATTTTTTTAAATATTTTATTTATTTATTTTTAGACAGAGGGCGAGGGAGGGAGAAAGAGAGGGAGAGAAACAGCAATATGTGGTTGTCCCTTGCACATCCCCCACCAGGGAGCTGGCCTGCAACCCAGGCATGTGGCCTGGCTGGGAATCTAATGGACAACCCTTTGGCTTGCAGGCCAGCGCTTAATCCACTGGGCCACACCAGCCAGGGCAACACATGTACAAGATCTTATATATTGTTTTTTTTGTTTGTTTGTTTTTCAACATTATATTTTAAACATTTCCTCATATTGTGTAATATTTTGTAAGGCTTGTCTTTGATTTTCTTATGACTAATCTTTAGTGCTAGGGTCTGGTCATTACTGAATTAGATGGGCAGCCATAATTTCCTGGATAATAATCATGCTGCACTTTAGTTGATTGAAATTCCGGCCGTAACAGGAAAATTACCCTTTTCACTTTATGATACTTACAGATTGGGTTAAATACTTGTCTGTACTATGACAGCACCATGTGTATTTCTGTTTTTATTACATTGACTTACTGTCTATGATTCTTACATACATATGCATCTGTATGTCTATCTTGCCTATAGGACAAAAACTCCTTGAGGGTCAGGTCATGTTAATCTTGATATCCTCTGCTCTCAGATGAGTGGCTATAGTTTGTTCTTCATATGTGTTGATTAAAGAAAAATGAAGAAATGGAGGCACAGGAACATGAAGTTGTCCCAGAGAGTAGGACTTGTCTAGACCTCTTTGCTGGAGGTCAGGGCTAGTCTCCGTAGTTTCTTTGTTACCGAAGTAACTGTAGGCCACCACACACCTGCATTGATAACAATATCTGTTTTCTAGTCTTTCTAGTCTTGGTGTCTGTTTTTTACTGAAGGACCCTCAGTGCCAAATTTTCTCCTTCTGGGAAAGGCAGGCTTGGGTGAAGGGTTGTGGGAGGGTTGGGATTGTGTTACATGGGCTCAAGAAGGCATCCTTCTCACTTCTGCTGACAGCTGAAAGCTACTGGGCTTGCAAAGTGGCATAAATCTCTTGGGGATGAAGCCTGAGGTATTCCATTGGGCACTGCAGCTTCCACAGGTGGGTTGGAAACCACAAGGCTCCATAATGAACTGTTTTCTGGAGCCTCCAATGCTCTGAAACTGCCCTGAACTCATGGAGAAGTGGGGGAAATGTCTCATGCTGTCTCTTGAGCCACATTTTGCCATATGGGCACCAAAGTGGCATTGCACTGGACATCACAACTGAAACGGTAGCAGAAACAGTTTCTCAAATCAGAACCTTTCCTTAGGAATCAAAGGGTGAGGCTTTGGCCAAGGGCACAAATCTGAGTGGCCATACTACCTCAGGACATGCTGCTACCCTCTTTCTTCCTCCTTGGACTACTGTGTTTTTATTATTGAATCAAACTTGGGCTCTCTCTAGGAATCACCTTCCCATAGGCCCACCCTCCCTGTTCACCAAACTCATATGCCTGAATTTCAGTGGGAAACATGGTACATGTATTTCTTTGTCAAATTATACATTAGTCTGCAAGGATGATCTACTGGTTAGTGATAAAGATAGAAAAGATTTTGAACTTCCACCACAGAGTCAAGAATCTTTGAACAATTGCTATTCTACCTACAGGCTAGCTCTTATTGGTATGCCTATCACTTTTCCTCTCTTGCCCATAGCATCTACTGTGTGTCTTTCCTCCCTACCATCTTTCAGCCCCTCATTTATTTTTCTACAGGATGCTAAGGAAAGTTGGATTTCTTAAACCAACATTATTGCATTTACATAGAATAGGTAACAACGGGGTCACGGAAAATAAGGCTAGTTCTGTCCCTTTCATTCTGAATGAGAATGAAATGCGTAGCAGCTACCTTTTGTGATTCTTTTTGTGATTCTGCTAATTTTTCTGTAAAGAGCCTTGAAATGAGTTGAACAAGTTAAGAATTAGTTTAAATGAAATGAAACATTTCAGAGTCATATAAAAAGAACTGGATTACTGTCTTCTATATTTTAGTCTAAGGATCACTTTTCGGACCTTATTCCCATATTCTCATATTTATCAAAGGTCCTGCACATTAAACACATCCTAAATCTTGAATTCTTTGACCTTTTCTACTATTCATGTTTTTTTTTTTTTTATGAATATACTTCGGAGCTGGAGCTTTCATCCTATTCCACTATCATATAGATGAAGAAATTTATTTGAAAAACGTTTAATAGCAGAGCTGGGTCTGTAATCCTGTTTTCTTGACAGTATACAATATTCACCTCTATAAAATATAATCTATAATATTTATCCCTTCATTTTTCTTGAGTGTCTGCTTCACTCCAGGCCCTGGGCTAGGTGTCAGGGGATACAGAAAAGAAAGCCCAGCCTCTGACCCGCCCTCATTCTGGAGGGGAGACAGATAATGCTTACACCTCTCTGAAGGAATCAAAGGTATTTTCTGAGACACATGCTACACATACTTGTAAGACAGTTGTTCGGGTCTTGGAAGCAGTTTGTAAGAACAGAAGAAAATTACGAAAGCATATTATTGGGGTGTTCAGAGATGCAGGTCTCTTTTTTCTAGTAACAAGTTGCTGTCAAGTGTTCATCGCACCTGCCCCAAGCTCCAGCTGGGCGGGTGCTCTTTTGTCCCTTTCCGCTTTTGTGCTGATGCTTGCTGCAGAATAGGTTCTCAACAAAAGTGTGATGGGTGCATTACTGAGTAAATAGTGTTTTCTTGGAAGCTATGATTTAGTTGAAGAATCTCACTGAACACCCTGGTGATACTATGAAGAATATGGCTCCCTTCCTGCCACCCTCTGGTCAGGAGTGATTCTCTTCAACAAATGCGTAGCAGCTACCTTTTGTGATTCTGTTTTGCTACCATTTTCCTTGGACAGTTGAAAAATCTGAAGAGACTGCTTGCTTAATGAACCTAGAAATACAGTAGGGTTAATTTGTGTATGTTTTCGTCTTTCTAATTAGAACTTCTAAAGCACAAATTTATGAAAACAAGAGTTCGTGTTTTAGTCTTTTGATTCATGATTTCATTTAGACAACAGAATTGAGATTTTAAACACAGAATATTTAAGATACCACCAAACTCAAAAGTCCTTTGCAAATGAAAGTGAATGTGTATTTCTATTATTTGTAAGTGGTAACACCTTAAGTCTGACTGGCTTCCACTCTGTGGAGGTACCATGTATATGAGAAAGCTCTTAGTCCTATATTTAAAACTGACTGATAGACTGTTCCTAAATTATAAAGTCACTATAAAACCAGTGACTGTATGCTCTTCAAATAGTCTGCTAAATCAGTAAATTCTATGAGAGATAAAACTAGTTACCAAACCATTTATGGACAGTAATGTACACTAAATTATTGGCTTTATTGCCATACAAAGATAGAAGTGTTTAATTTGGTGATAAGTTTTAATTGGGTGATTATGTACTGATTAAATGGTAACACATTTTGTTTGAAATGATTAAGTATGCTTGGTTGCTATAATTGAATTTTATGGATAGAAAGTAAAACAGCCAAATGTCTCTGTAAAATCATCTGGTAGGGTTCTGTGTATGGATGTGTGTTATTTATTTATCTTTTTAAATTGTTTTAAAAATTGCATTGACCCCTTTGTTTTTCTACAAATATTTGTAGAACACCTGCCGTGTACTCAGCATTGAGCTTCCCACTATTGCCCCTGAGGGTATCGCAGTCCTGAGGGGTGTCAAGCGTGTAAGCAGGAAGTGATGGGATGAAGCAGCGCAGGGAGCACAAGGAGGCAGGGAATAACACCACCCTGGGAGGTCACGGAGGCTTGCTTCCTGGAAGGAAGGCCGTCTAAGAAAAGTTCTTAGGTGTCCAGTTAGCCAGGGCAGGGCATGAAGGAACTGGCCTTTTGTAAAAGGCTCAGCTAGCTTCCAGGGGTGCTGTACACAGGTCGGTATGCACGGGGTAGAGAGAGCAAGGTCAAGTAGGAAAGGGGGAGTTGAGGCTGGAGAGACAAACTGGAGTTGGGTCAGGAGACTCTTGTTCGCCACACTAGGCAATCTGGGCTGCTCGCCTCTGTATAAGTGGGTTGCAAGTACATTTGTCTCAAACCGAAATACGCTGACTGAATTTAGAACCGGAAGTCATATTTGACCTTGAAGAAGGCAGTGTAATGGGAGGAGTGGAAGTGGATACCAGACTGCAACAGGTTGAAGAGAGAATGAAAAATGACAGAATAGAGACAGTGGTTGCTGTCTCAAGGAGTTGATTTGACTTATGAAACATTTGAAGTTTGTATGTCACTAAACATATAGGATTAATTTAGAATTATAGGTTGGCTACAATAACAGATGATACGTTTACCATCATATACCTTTCTTGATATATGTTAATTTTATTTTCCAAGAGTCTTATGAAGAAAATAGTGTTAGGTGATAAAAATGTTTCTTCCAAAAAGAAGTGTCTTCTTATGGTCAAGGCTAACTCAAGAATTATGGTATATCTGCCTGAGATCTGCTAAATTCCTATGAAGTTCTGTCTCAGTGGCTCATTAAGTGAACTTAAGAGTAGTTATAGTTACTGCTATAAAGAAAGCTGGTCATAAGATTCTAATTTTTGAAAATAGCTTATTCATTTTATACAAAAAGTCATGACATTATAAAAGACACTAGCTACAGGATTTCCTTGCATCTTTTATACACGTAAAATTATTTGATTAATAAAAATTCTACTTTCATGATATTCTGCAAATCAACCTACCCGTACTGTAAGTACTATGTTGCCTATCTTTGGGCACAGATTTTTTTTTTTTCAGACTACATGCATTAAAAGTGAAAAGGGTAGATGATGCTTCTGATGTTGAATTGCTATCAGGGGTGGATTTACCATGAAGTTAATGAAACTTCAGAGTCCCCTCACTTGCACAGGCTTTTACCTAATTTTGAATTTTGAATTTCTAAGGCCTTGTACTTAATTTTGTATTCATAATTTCATGTTCTTTTTTCTTAAGAGGGCCCCCAAAATGTATATGTTTCAAACCAATGAAAATATGGGTCTGCCTTGATTTCTCTATACTAGATGACCCTTAGATCAAGAATCTCATGGTAAAGATTTGAAGCTCCTACTTGGAACTTTACCAAGAAAATTGGAGAAGTAAACTACCCGGAGGGAGAAGCATACACACTTAAATTTTAAACAGGCAATAAGGAGCAGAGAACCAACAAAGAAACAAATTCCTACAACTAAGTCATTTCACTTTATCTGCTTGTGGCTTTGTGATCTAGCAAGAGGCCAGAATTTTTGAGGCTTATTGTGAGCTACACTTAAATTAATCTTCACAACAATGCTGTGAAACATTGCTGTTTGCATTGTACAGATGAGGAAGCTGAGGCCTTGAATGCTGAGACTGGTCTGACCCTCCCTGTTAAGGATACATTTAACTTTGCTGTGTATTGTTCCAATGGTCAATATTAAGCAGTCAGATTTGCTACCTGAACAAAATTAACTCTTCAAAGAGAAATATGTCTAAAGGCAAATGCCCTTGGTCATAAGGGAATTATGAGGAGCCATGGCTGCCTCAGTGCACATCCATGACCACACAAGAAAAGAGACCCCAAGCACTTCAAGTGTATGTCTATCTGTGGCATCATTAGCATACAAGTATGTTAAAAAGTGCCTGGTATGCAGAATATAGTTTATTTTCATGTTTCAAATCTGAAATCTGATTTATAGAAAAATTAAGAAACCAACATCTGGGATCAGGCAGAATTGACTTAGAATTAGTAAATTTTTCTTTTAAGTGACTTTAGTTGATTTTGTCTTTGTTGTTTATTCTTTTCTGATTATAAAATTTTCTTTAGAAGTTTGGTGGGAAAGGGGGTTGAAACAACTGAAGTTTTGAAGGCTCTTATCACCCTACAATGTTACTGTATAATGCTGGTTAAAATCTCTGCATTTTGTAAATTATAAAAAAAAAAAAACCCTGCTGTTAGAAATTTACCAAATCATTTTATAGCTGAACAAGTTGCTTCTGAATGTTATGTTTAACCCAAACAGCTGACAGATTTATTCTTCCAATAACCTCCCACCCTTACCCCTCTAACCCCCCCTACCTACTAATTTTGTCTTATTTAGTATCATGAATAAACAACATTTGTGATTACAGTTTGTGATGGCCCTTGGGAACTGTGAGATGCTCTCAACTGGAATTTAAATTTCTACAAGCAGTAATCCAATTTGTCAGATTTTGGGATCTTAGCCATGTATGCTTAGCATTATTCAATCACCAGAGTCATATCTCTAGGAAAGAACAGGTCTCGCCACATAAATTCAGTCTCTGAATGAAAGCCAGCATGAGTCAAACAGACACAACTAATTGGGTCTTCACTGTAAAGAACTGTAAAGAGCATTTGTTAGCAAGTTGTGGCATAATTGTTCATTATCTGATAGAAAACTCAACTCTATTGGGAAAATGTTTTACTATGAAAATATAAAATATCTGAGTTGGGGGTACTCATTGAGAGGTTTAAACCATGCTTTAAATGTAACAGAAATCTTGGACTTTGGAGACTAGGGCATCAAATTTGAAATAAAAATTAAAATATTTTGGACTGATTAAGTTTGTCTTTTAATTACGGCATGGCTTAATATGTTTAATTAAATATACCAGAACTTATGTGAAAGGTAAAGCTGGGCAATTTTACTTTGAACTTAAACCACCTGTATCCCTGAATTTTTCATTCTCTCATTTCCTCTTTTAATACATGCATATTTATTTAGAGAAAGGGTGAACATTAGGATTGACCTTTAATTTCTACAGTATTTTCAGTATTTTCACTTCCTAATAGAAGTGCCACCTTGGTAGGTTGCACTTTGGATTGCATATTTTTTCTCCAGGCAAAGGGGACCATATAACCACTGGGAATGAAGTGTAGGCTATAATTCTGAGTCATTTGTTGATGTAGGCGATGTTCCAAACAATGAACTAGAGGTGAAAGTCCCCATGTCCTATTACTAATCCCCATGGCCTCTTAGGTTCCTTTTGTTTTTCTTCTCATTACATTATTAACTGTAGAGTGTCAGGGGATATATCAAACTCTCATAATGGAAGCACATGTATAAACAATTTACAACTTAAAAATTCCTCATCCTAAATGTAGGGTTCTCGTATTTAATGTATACCATCATTGAACTCTAGATAACTTTTTAAAGATATGTTATATTTCTGCAGATTTTCTAATTTGTTCTCTGATACTGGATTTTAATTTTTATGACTTCCTTACTTTGTTGTGTTAAATTGTGGCCACAATAGGGAGTTTAAAAGTCATTTAACTAGTGGCTTTTATTACATTCTGTCGTTGGGTAGTCTTGTGTTGGATTCCACAGTACCACTTCTTGAACCTCAGCAACTTCCCTTTGAAAAGGGTCAGATTCACCACAAAGAGAAATGTGAAGTTTAAATACTCATAATGGTGTTACCTCAGGTGCTGTTTACACACAATATTATTTTTCTAAGTACTACATTTAAAATGTTTTTATTTAAAAATTACTCTTTATATGTGATTATTGTAGAAGGTAAGAAAATAACGACAAGCGAAAGGACAAATTCAAGTCACCTCAAATCCTACCAGCCAGAAGCAACAAGTGTTAACATTATCATTTTGATGCGTATCATTTAATGTCTTAGTGTTTACATGTACATATATGTGTATATACATACATATGTATATATAATGATGTCATACTGTGTCCACTTATATTACAACTGTTTTTTTTCCATTAAATATTATTATCAACATATTTTCCTTTTCACAGTGAGGTACCTGTACTATCATCTAATGCAGGGTTGTCCAACCCATGGCCCTCGGGTTACATGCAGCCCAGGATGGCTATGAAGGTGGCCCAACACAAATTGTAAATTTACTTAAACATTAGTTTTATTACTTAGATATGTAAATTTTCTATATTAGTGATCACAAACTTGAGGCCAACTCGATGATTGCAAAAGATTATCAGAAGGGCCACTGCATAATTAGGGTTATTATATGAGGAATTTCTTGCTTATCTGTGGTGGCAGCTATCACGAAAATTATGCACAGACCTTTTTTTGCTCATCAGTTCTTGTTAGTGTTTGTGTATTTACTATGTGGCCTAAGACAACTCTTCTTCCAGTGTGGCCTGGAGATGCCAGAGGTGGCCCACTGGACACCCTGATCTAATGGTTGCTGATGTGATGTTGTATAGATTGCTATAATTTATTTGGTGAATTCTTAATTATTGGATTTTCAAATTATTTCCAATCTTAACGTTATAAAAAGTTTTCTACTTGGTGTCTTTATACATAAATCTTGTGCATTTAACTATTTATTTCCTTAGGATGAGTTTCTAGAAGCATAATTCCTAGGTGAAATAGTAAGCATATAGTAAAGCTGTGTAATTGTTGCTAAATTGTTCCCTAGTAATAATATATCAATATATAGTCCCTCCTATTGAATGAGTGATTTTTTTATCCCATACTATTCTTTTCTTTCAGTCTTTGACATCCTCACTATTGAAAATGCCATCACATGGTTCCTTTAATTTCATTCATTACTAGTAATATTTAATGCCTTTTTATGTATTTACTTGCTTGCACATCTGTAATTTTTTAAATGGATTTTCTGTTTCAATATTTAGCCTAATCTTTGATTAGATATATTGTAGGATTTAAAAAATGTAATAACTCTTTGTGTATTTGATTTGATAAAAGATTTTTTACTTTGTCATTGGCCTTTTAGTATTTGTGATATTTTTGATATATAGTTTAAATGTTTAGCTTTTATTTTAAAAATTAAATATATTTGTACAAGAGAATACAGAAATGCTACATCTATCATCTATGTATGTATGTATTTATGTATGTATGTATGTATGTATCTATCTATCTATCTATCCTGTTTGAATAATAATCATTAAGCAAGTAACCCTGTATGTACATTCCAGTTGAAGAATAGTACCTTTCTAAAACTTTTGAAGTTTCTATGAGCTCTTATCATATTACACTTCCTCTTCTTTCCAGAGGTAGCCAATTTCCTTAATTTTGGTTTTGTTTTCTTTATAGTTTTATCACATATAGACAATTCTTAATGTATTATTTAATTTTGTATAGTTTTGAACTATGTTAACTAGAATTATACTTTATGAATTCTCTGTGACTTCTTTTTATTTTTTTTAAATTAAACATTATCTGTTGAGAATCATCAATGTTAACACATCCTTTTTAATGCATGTATGGTGTTCTACTATACTATGTGGCCATATCACAGTTTATTTATTCATTCTGTTGTTTCCAGTTTTTTGCTATTATTAAAAAACGGCCACCTTAAACCTTCTTGTACACATCTCCCGGTACTTATATATAAGAAGCGTATTCTTAATATTGGAATTGCTGGGTCATAGAGTAGGCATATTTTCTGCTAAAAAAAATAGCCAAATTACTTTTCAAAGGGCTTGTACTGTTTTATACTCCCAGCAGGAGTGTTTAAGAGCTTCTATTGTTCCACATTATTGTTGTAATATTGTAATATTTTATATTAACAGACTTTAAAATCACTGGTAGCTATAAAATAGTATCTCACTGTGGCTATATTTTGCATTTTGCTTATTACTGATAAGGTGCGCATCAGTTTATTGGTCATTTGTAGATGCTTCTTTGAGGAATGCCTTTTCATGTCTTTTGATCATTTTTCTATTGGATTGTCTTTCCTTTCTTCTTTTGTTCTTTCCTCCCTTTCTTCCTTCTTCACTGAAATCTCCAAACTTCCAGAAATTAGCAAATATTAGTGAAGGCCTTAGGCAACTACATATTTGAGTACCTGATTACCTTTCTGAATTTCATCCTTTAAGTCATTTTTGCTTCTGAAGAATCCCTTTATTTTCTTGCCATCTAAACTATATTTCTAAAAGGCTTTTTTAAAATGTTTTATTCAGAATTTTCAGTATCCAGTGAAAAGTCATTGTTTGTTGTGTAATACATATATGAAATTATAAATCTAGAAATTTAAAATTTTTACACAGTCAAGTCTATTAATATTTCCTTGTATGGGATTTGTTTTTGGTGTTGAAATTAGGAAGTCCTGCTCCACTTCAAGAGTATTCAAATATCCACATATATTTCCATTTTGTAATACTGAAATAAATAATTTATTTAGAATATTTCTTGATGGAACATGAGAAGTAGAACTCTAATTTTATTTTTTCTCTGATAGTTCACTTGTTGTCCCAACATCTAAGTAATTTGTCAAAAAATAAAAATATAAAATAATAAAAGCTGAAGTTAATATCACCAATAAAAATGATTGTGTTTGAATAGAAGTTATAATCATACTTATTAGCTCCATAATATGGAAAACCAATTATGAAAATAAATGGTTTTATGTTGTTAAAAGTACCTTAATTTTCTTTGTATTCTTGGGAATAGGAAGGACTTTTAATCCCTTGGTTTTATTTGCCAGTATCTACTTTGGAAAATATCATTTTCTCTTAAAAATTCTCAGGATACTCTAAAGTAAGGCAATAGAACAGGAAACCCTGGGGAGCTAAAAAGTTTTGCTGACCCCATGTACATATTCTTTCTATTTTTCTAAAATCAGAATCGTGCATATATTGAATTTCCCATTGTAACACAATTATTGGTGGTCTAGTAGAGAATTAGAAACAGACGTGTATTAATTTGGAAGAGAAAAATGAACCTTTATTTCCCCAGGGATGTGGACTATGAGGATGGAGATGGGGGCGCAAGTATAATCTCTGGGGAAGAGTATTAGGCTCTTCTTTATAGATGAAATTGTGGTTTCTCGTCAAGCTTCCCTGCATCTGTAGAATCATTTCCATGCAAACTAGAGATTCACTGTCTGAAAAGCAAAACTAAACTTCCAGTTAGAACTCACAGCTCACAGGTCTACAGACTGTGTGGGAATAACAGGGGATTTGGATATGAACCTAATCTCAATGATTTAGCAATTATTTGTTGACCCTTCAAGATCCCATGTTTGGTCTTGCATAAGATAAGAAGAGATTTCAATTCTCATTTATTTATAATGCAGGGTAGTAGGTTATTTTTTGATAGGACATATAAATTATCAGTTACATTTTTTAAAAGTCAATAATATAATGCATTCAAAATTAAAAGTAGAAAGAAGAGATTTGACTCTCTTTGGAGCTTCCAGATTTTATAGCATTTTTTCTCTTACCATCGGAGTATTTACTGTGGTTATAGTTGAACAAGGAAGTTAGAGATTGAATCAGAATTATCTTTTTGATGTGCTGGAAGTTGCTTTATAGACTTAAGTTTCTAAAAGCCTAGTATTTGCTATTTTTGCCTCATAAGATAGAAGTTACACAATTCTAATCAACATTTGTGACATATTTCATATGTCCATGGCAAATGAAACACAGTGTTAGGGACGTAGTAGGCATTCAATAAACACCTGTAAATTAACCAAGAAGGGGGCATAGGAAAACATCATGCTGTTTATTTTAAATTCCTGGTTGGTTCATTCTAGATAAATGACAATTCATTGTGGAGACAAAAACAAGACCTGATAGAATCTAAAAAGACATGGAAAGAGAAAGTTGTGCAGGAGGTCAGGAAATTTGAACCCGTTGTCAAGAGTTCTGAATGTGCTTCCTGTTCAACATTATGAGATGCTTACCTATCATTAATTTTAGTTTGTTTTTATGTGAATTAAAACTTTGGGTGATTTCTTGACTAGTACTTCTTTTTATTTAATGTCAGTTTTTTTTTAAATTTGCATTTTGTTTCACAACAGTTGCCCAAAATATCCTTTGAAAAAGGAGGGCTGTGTTAACCTTTAATACTTAAAAATCACTTGGAGGAAGTTCAATTCAACATGAGTATGTGTTTGCAAGAAAGTAAAACATAACCAGAATGAGTAACCTCTGTTCTTTGAGGCTTATTAGGCATATCATTTATGCTTGAAAAAACAAAGTGAATTTATTTGTTTTAATGTCCAAAAACTTTGACCCAAGAGTTAAAAGGAGCTAGCTGACCAGTACAGTAAAAATAGCAGCAAACTTACTTTTTAACCTTCCATCCCTTCATCATAGAACATGTTGAAAATAGTTAGAAATAATTTTCTAGCGTTAGAAGCACATTTAAAATGTCTACTCTGATAATATGAGTTGTAGGCCTGCCAAATTATCGAATAACCAGTTCCCCAAATCCACTCTGGAGATAAAGGAGAGTTATTTTTTAATTTAAATTATCCAAATGGCTTATCTTTATAACCCCATGACACTCAGTAATTGCTCAACTTTCATTGAATCCCTGCTGCCTTGTGGGCAGAGTTATATTCATAAAAATGAAAGGATTTAAGGAAATAGTGTGTCAGGAACCAGCAGGGAAAGGTTCATTTTACTTTAAAAATGTTGTTTTTAAATTAGAGATGATACATGGTGGTTTAGTTAAACCTGAAGAAATCCTGATTAATCTCCTCATATATCTATATTTTGTGCATAAATCCTGGGAGATTTTACTCTGTTGTTTTCTATTTTCTCTAATGGAGTGGTTGGATCTCAGCTTAATTTGCTGTTCCTTCCCAGGCCACTAATAAAGGCAGGCCTCTTTCCCAAATGACTTCTTTTATTATCTCTCTAGAAAAATGCTGATGACAGTATCTTTTTTTTGTTACCCTTTATACTAAACCTCTCCATGCTTTCTTAATTGAATATGGCAAGAGTTGTTTAATATTTAATAAATAATTTTGGGTGAGACAAGGGCTTTTTCTCTCCTTTCAGTCATTTTGAAGCTTAAGTGTACCCTGAAAAGTATAGTAGAGAATATGAAGCTCACACATTTAGTTATTTCTTTTAGACTCTGAGTTTGATTATAGAGGAAGTGGCACTGATAAAATGGCCTTTCAATAATAAATAAATATTTTGCTTTGTTCCTGGTACTGTGCCATATACATTGTGGGGTATAAAAGCTAAAGACAGGATGACTGTCAGCAACTTACAGTCTGACTAAGGTGATCACACTTTTATCTGAACATTCAGCAGTTAAATAGCAACATAAGACAGCATATGACTAAATGTCGAAATAAGCAGCATAAACAGCAACTACTACAATAGGTCCTAAGAGGGGTTTAAGCATCAGTGAAAGACATTCGATTCAACCAGTGGAATCATCTCTTACTTGGAAGTTAGGTGCTGAAGTTAATCAACACACAATGTAAAAACTACTAAAGTTCATATCCCTGAAAGTCTCAAATCTGCCATAAATTTTAGTACATTTAGTCAGAAATATGTGCTGCATTGGATGCTGACACACATTCTCTCTCTCCTAGCAAGTTTTGTACAGGTAGTATTTCCTTCTGTACAAACAGATCACTGAAGAAACTGGATTGATGTATCCTCAAATCCGTCAGTCAGCCTCAGCATCATGCGCTGCAATCCTATTAGAGGTGCCTGGGATGTGGGTCTGAATTAGCATCTTTGCTCCTTTATTAGAAGAGTGGGCAGAGTTGTCCATGCTTCACAGTTCCTTTTCTCTCACTCTCTCCTTTCTGATAAGCCTGTGGAGGTGATGTTACATAAGTTAAATGTGTATATGATGTGTTTCACCGTGTATAATTTACGCATACTTTTACTAGTCTTTACCTACTCATGGATGGTAAATTCTGATTTGTTTTATTCAGCTGCAGTCAACATTCGTGTGGTATACTTAACTTAATATGTAATTTTTCTATGATTATTTTTATAAGACCAAGGCTCTTTTATTCAGAAATTTTGTATTCTCCTTTATAATTTCCCTGTATCTTCCTTCTCATTGTTTTAGTTTCATGGAAGGGCATATACCCTATGTTTCTGTAAGCTAAAACCACCACCTGTCCTAGGTCCCACTGCTTCTCATGTTCTCTAAATTTCATCCTCTAAAAGATCTACTAATCAGCAAATATTAAGGAACACATACTATGATGCAAAGTAATTGGGCTAAACTTTGGGAAAAAATGCTTCTAGCTTAGATACACAAAACAGACTGACAGCTACTGGAAAGGAGGTGGGGTCGAGTGAGACTCAGTGAAGGAATTAACCAGAGAACATTTAAACACAATCCCTGGCCACGAACAACAATTTGGGGATTAGCTTGGGGTGGGGAGAGGGTAGGGTGGGTAGAGGTGTGAAAAGGGAGAAAAAGCAGGAACAACTGTAATAGCATAAATTAAAAAAGAAAGAAAGAGAGAAAAGCTTCTAAGTGCATAAGAAAGGAGAAGGACATTTAATAACTCACAGTGCCATGTTGTAAATGCTAAGCTGGTGATACAGAGTGTAAGTTGTGTGGCCATTCAGAGGAGGGAGACACTCATGGCCTGTGGCCAGTGGCCTGAAAAAGTCTGGGAAAGGGGCTGGGATCAAGCCTGGGACTTTGGGTAGGATTCAGTTAAGCAGAGGGCAGGGTGAATGGGTGCGTTCATAATCCTATTCGTGCCACTGAGAAAAATGAGTACTGCCTGTTCCTGGTCCTCTGTGAGCTCATGGTCTAGTGACGGAAACAGAAAAGTTAAAGGATAAATTACAACACAATGTGGTAACAGTGATCATATAGGGGTTAGAACAAAGTCCTGCGGGGGCACAGGAATTGTTGGATTAGATGAGAAGTAGGAAAGGAGGGGTCATTTGAACTTCACTTTTTAATCTTTAAAAAACATTTATTTTTTTGTTATCTCATAAATGTATTTGAAGCACTATAATATCCATTCTATTTACATAGTATAAAAACATAAAGGAAAAGTGAATTCAGTATTAAAATATTTCATTTATTTATTTTGATTTTATTTATTTAATTATATTTATTTATTCTTCACATACAGTTTACAGTTAATATCATTTTGTATTAATTTTTTTCAGGTATACAGCATAGTGGTTAGACAATCAAATACTTCACAAAGTACTCTCTTGATATTTCCAGTACCCAACTGGCACCATACATAGGTATTACAAGGTTATTGCCCTATTTCCTATGTTGTACTTTGCATACCACTGAAGAAAGAAATTGAAGAAGATTCAAATAAATGGAAGCATATACCAGGGCTTGTAAATAGAAGAATTAACATTGTTATAATGTCCATACTACCCAAAGCAATCTATAGATTTAACACAATTCCTATCAAAATACCAATAGCTTATTTCACAGAACTAGAACAAATAACCCAAAAATTTATATGGAACCACAAAAGACCTTGAAGAGCCATAGCAATCTTGAGAAAGAAGAACAAAGCTGGAGGAATCATATTACCTGATATTAAGCTATAGTATAGGGCCATAGTAACCAAAACAGCATGGCACTGGCATAAACACAGGCATGTAGGTCAATGGAACAGAATAGAGAGATCAGAAATAAACCCCTGCCTTTATAGTCAATTAATATTTGACAAAGGAGGCAAGAACATACAATGGGGTAAAGACAGTTTATTCAATAAATGGTGTTGGGAAAATTAGACAGTAATGTGCAAAAAAGAAAAAGAAAAAAGAAACTAGATCACCTTGCTACATCATTTGAACTTCACTTTAAAGGTATGCAGAGGCTTGCCAGGGCATGGAAAAGAGAAAAACACATTAAATCAAGGAAAGCACTCCTCTTAGCCTTGGATTTACAAAAAGCAAGAAGCTCACCATGAGAGTGACAAAGGACTAGGGCAGAGGGGGTGTGGCACACGGGGAGGCAGATTATGAAATGTCTTTTATGACTAGGGGAGGACTTGCATTTCATTTTGTAGGAAAAAGAATCAAAAGGGAGACATAAGCCACAGCATAACATTATCAGATTTGGTTTCTAACATGAAAATTCATTAACCCTGGTGGCAGAGACCAGCTGAAACTGAAAGCTACATAAGGGCAAGATTGTGTTTAATCATTCTTGGTATGCCCAGCACCAGCATATGGTAGATCCTCTATAATATTTTACTGAATAGAACATTTTTGTTGCCTGAATAGTTTAAGGAAAGGTTGAGAACCCAGACTAAGGCCTTAGTAATAGAGCTGGAAAGAAAAGGTAAAATTTGAGTGAGGTTTGTAAGATGGAATCCATAGGTCTATTGTCTGATCAGATGTGAAGGAAGATTAGCAAGAAAAGAAAGTTGAGGATAATGCCAAGGTATTTCAATTGGGAGACAGGATGAATTTATCATGAATTAAAACAGAAACCACAGGAAGCAGCATGAGCTCTCTTTTTGAAGTGGATATGTTTTGCTTAGAGGGCTTGCGGATTTCTCACTGTACTATGTCCAGTGGGAAACAGGAAATAGAGGTTCGGAGAGGAATTAAGATTCAAGCTGGGGATACGAATTTCAGAGTCATGAGCAGAGAGAAGATGGATGGAGGGGTAGATGACACCACACTGGAATGGCTATTCTCTGAGTAAAGGATGGATGAGGGTTGTACTGGGTTGAATAGTAACCACCCCTCCAAATTCATGTCAACCTGGAACCTCAGAATGTAACCTTATTCATAAATAGGGTCTTTGAAGATATAATTAGTTAAGTTAAGATGAAAGTCATACTGGATTAGGGTGGGCCCAGATGTCCTTCTAAGAAGAGAATACAGAAACACAGACAGTAAAGAAGGCCATGTGAAGACAGAGGCAGAGATTGGAATGTCAAATATTGCCAGGAACAATCAGAAGCTAGGAAGAGGTAAGGATGGATCTTCTCTATAGCCTTCACAATGAGCATGACCCTGACAACACCTTGATTTCATACTTCAAACTCCGGAATTGTGAAGGAATATATTTATGTTGTTTTAGGCTAGCCAATTGGAGTCACTTTGTTACTGCAGTCCTAAGAGACTAATACAAGGACCATGGATGGATCCCAGCTTAAGGGTAGCAGAGGAGGACCCATGAAAGTGGCAGAGAAGGAACAACCCTAGAGGGAGGGAAGAGCCATGTGAGTACATGTGTGGAGTGGTGCAAGCATGGCTTTATTAAAAGAGATGATTTGTGTTGAGGTATGGTTTAGAGATAGGGTCTCAGAGGTACTTAGAAACTACAGCTTGAGGTGCAGGTATGTGGTTAGCCTTTCACCTTTGGGAACAAGTAGGGGTCAGGATGGTTCTGGGCTATTTCTGCATCTTGAATCTTGTATCTATCAAGGTTAGCCTTTCCTCTTCCCGCCTCCAAACTCATACTGGTCTTTCTTGCTTTGTAAAGGACAAGACAAGTGACCCTTGATCTAACCTGCAGACCCTACTCATCTCCTTTTGTACCCATGGCCTCCATTTCCTCACCACTCATCCTCTGGGATTTGATTTCTCTCCTTAGTTTCCCAATTAGCCTTTAACTTGTTAAATCCAGTGCAGTTTTTTTTTTCTCTCCTTGTTTAACTTGACTTCAATGCATCCCTGCAGCATTGACATTTCTGGTCTTCTCTCCCTCGTCGAAAGTTTCTATTCCTATTCCCTGCTGCTATATTATTCTAATTCTTAAATTACATCTTGGTCTCCCCTGGGGTTCATTCTTCCTGATACTGCATAATGTGGACTAGGTGATTCTCTTGGTTTGACTATGACTTCTATGATTCCCTTTCTCCCTCCTGCAGTCAATTTTTATAACTATTCATTGAACGAATTAATTATGAATTAATTCAATGCCTATTAATGACACCAAAACCCCTTCCTCGCATCTGACACCCCTCAGGCCTAATGTAATTCTGGTCAGAAATATTGAGCCTCAACTCTAATCTTTCATCTTAGAATTCATCTTTTTTTCATTTAAATTAAAAAATTTTCCTTATGAAGCTCTTTGGAGCATATGGAAAATATAGAAAATGTGAAAAAGAAAAATTTTACCCAGTATTTCCTTTTATTTTTGCGTGTAGAGATGTATTGTTTATTTTTATAAGCATAGTTAAAAGCAAATGTTATGTATGTATGTGTGTCTATAATATATGTTTGTCTTCTGTTTTTTAATTTAACATTGTAATATAAGCATTTTTGTGTTATTACCAAAGTTTATAAATATTTCTCATGGCTACATAATATTCTGTTGAAAGGTTCTATTAATTTTTTCTTGACAATTTTTCTATGTTCAATATGTCTTGTGTTTTTCTATTATAAATAATGCTGTGATAAATGTCTTTGTGCATAAAGCTTTATGTTAGTCTATATTTTTAAAAATAACATCCCTAAAATGGGAATTTTGGATCTAGGGTATAAACATTTAAAACTTTTATATATATTGTCAAGTTGCTTGCAACAGAATTCTACCAACTTGCCTATCAGCAATCTATAAAAGTGCCTATTTACCACAGCCCTGATAAAAATGTTTAAATTTTCCACTCTTTATTTTTTCTTTTAAATTATATTTTATTGTTTATACTATTACAGTGACCCCAAATTATTGCCCTTCGTCCCCCTCCACCCTTCCCACCCATCCCTCAGGCAAACTTCACACCATTGTTCATGCCCATGGGTCATGCATATACATTCACTGGCCACTCTATTCTCTATGCTGTACTTTACATCCCCGTGACTACTCAGTAACTACCGATTGGTACTTCCTAATCCCTTCACCTTTTTCTCGAATCCCTTCACTTTCCTTCTATTTGACAATCATCAAAATGTTCTCTGTATCTATGATTCTGTTTCTGTTCTACTTTGTTATTTTGTCTTTTAGATTAGATTTTTGATAGATATATATTTATTATTCATAGTTTTGATTTTCTTCTTATTATTATTCTTAAAGAAGACCCTTTAACATTTCATATAACTCTAGTTTGGTGATGATGAACTCCTTTACCCTTTTGTTGTCTGGGAAGTTCTTTATCTGTCCTTCAATTCTAAATGATAGCTTTACTGGGTAGAGTAATCTTGGTTGTAGGTCCTTGCTTTTCATCATCTTAAATATTTTTTCCCAATCCCTTCTAGCCTAAAAAGTTTCTTTTGAGAAATCAGCTGACAGTGTTATTTGGGCTCCCTTGTAGATAACTACCTGCTTTTCTCTAGCTGTTCTTAAGATCCTTTCTTTGTATTCAGTCTTTGGTGTTTTAGTTATGTGTCTTGGAGTGGGCCTCTTTGGGTCTATCTTGTCTGGGACTCTGTGTTTCCTGGACTTGTATATCTATTTCCTTCACCAAGTAAAGGAAGTTTTTCACTATTTTTTCAAGTAAGTTTCCCATTTCTCGCTCTCTCTCTCTCCTTCTTCTGGCACCACCATGATGCAAATGTTGGTGTACTTGAAATTGTCCCTGAGGCTCTACAATATCCTCATTGTTTGTGGATTCTTTTGTCTTCTTGCTGTTCTCATTGGTTGTTTTATGCTTCCTTATATTCCAGTTTGCTGATTTGATTCTTGGCTTTATCCACTCTACTGCCAATTCCCTGTAAATTGTTCTTAATTTCAATTATTGTATCCTTCATTTCTGACTAGATCTTTTTTATGCTGTCGATATCCTCACTAAGTTTCTTGAGCAGCCTTATAACCACTGTTTTGAACTCTGCATGGGATATATTCATTTTCTTCATTTGGTTTAGTTCTTTTTCTGGAGTTTTGATCTATTCTTTCATATGGGCCATGTTTCTTTGTCTCCTTGTTTTGTCAGCTTCCTTGTGTTTGTTTCTATGTATTAAGTAGAGCTGCTTTGACTCCATGTCTTGGTAGAGTAGCCCAATGTAGTGAGTATCCTGTATGGCCCAGTGGCATAGCCTTTTCTGTTATCCCAGCTGGGTACTCAAGGTGTGGGCTGTGTACACCCTCTTCTTATAGTTGAGCTTTGATTGCTGTTGGCATGTCCAAGGTCAGCCACCACCTCTGTTCTGTCCAGGGTCACACAGCATTAGCTACAAAGCAATCTGTAGATGGCTGCTACTTGTGCTGGGCTTTGAGTTGCCCAGGAGAGGCCAAGCTGTGAACCAAGGCTGGCTAATGCTAGTGCCAGGCTTTGGGCAACTTAGCAAGAAATATGGGGCTCACTGAGGCCAGGTGCTACTTGTTTGAGAGAAATAGGAAAATATGAAGCCTGGCCAAGACAAGCCATTCATATGGAAAATCCACTGGAGACAGCTTTGGTGGGCATGAAAGCTGGGTCTATTCAAGGGCAGGCCTCAGGAAATCACTAGGGTGGGGCAAAGAGTGTGATCGAAACAGAATCTCAGATAGGGTGCCTTCCTGATAGTTCTTTGTGTGTGGGGGGACTCAGAAAAGGAAAAAATGGCTTCTTCCCACACTTCTGTCTGGGAGAAAGCTGACCCCCAGCTCCTGCCCTGGTGCTGGACAATTCAGTTCCTCCCCGTATGTCTCTGATGCCTTTCAATCTGCTGCCCTCATGCTGGAGCTCAGAGAGAGTGAGTCTAGATCTGTGCATGGGCCCTTTAGGAGGAACTGCTTGGGCTTCCAGAAGGTTCTGTTTTCACAGTCTTAATCCTCACTGGTTTTTATGGCCAGAAGTTATGGAGACTTATCTTTCTGGCCCTGGAACCCTGGGGTGGGGGGGTCTGGTGTGGGATTGGCACCCCTTGCTCCTTAGATATCCCTCCTGATTTTTATCCACCACATGTGGGTGTGAGACTAGCCCATTCTGCATTTCCACCCCTCCTACCAATCTCAATGTGGTTTCTCCTTTAATTCCATAGTTACAGGACTTCCTTTCAGCTCAATTTCTGATATTTCTGAATGCTGGTTGTTCTATAGTTTAGTTGTAATGTTGATGTGGTTGTACAAGGAGGTGGGCTGTGTTTACCCACTCAGCCATCTTGACCAGAAGAAATGTTTCACTCTTTAACTACTTGACTTTTTTACTCCAAAAACACTGATGGTGTATCTTAGTGAATAGATCTCCAATTCAGATATTTTTGTGATACATGCATTAAAGGATTGTAGTAGAAACTAAGTTGATGACAAGGGTTTGCCTTTCACTAACAAAAGCATGTTTACTTGGAAAGCAGAATCTTAGAAAAGATCTGAAAAGAAAATATGATATGGTTTTAAAGCCAGTCTCTCTGAATCTGTGGGACAGTATTTTGGCTCGAATTTCTCTGTAATTCTTCTGCAGAAAGGAAAATATTCTTAATTTCTTAATTTTAAGCAGAAAAACAATTCCAACAGAGAGGGAATACTTTCTCTCTGCCGATATGAGAGTCACATATCCTCACAGAAAATGTCTTCCCAGAGGCATATACAGATGAATGTATATATTCTGATGTGGTTGTTATCCACTTGCCAAATAAAGTGATTGTTTAGTAAAGTTTATTATGAGAGAAATGTGCATTACCCTAATGTAGTACGTGCAGCTTGTAGTGTGGAGGGTCTGCTCAAAACATTAATTAAATTATTCCTGTTAGTTTATGCAGAACATACTGTCAACGTATAGAAGAGATATTTTTGTGTTTATAAAGTCCCTTCAAAGAATCTGAGATCTGATATCTTACAGAAAAAAAAAATCTACATCTTACCAAGTTTGACTTCTGGAATCACTTTCTTATAACTTCCTGGGTTTCCAGTTAGGGATACTTGAAAGTCACAGAAAATATTGGTGCTTGATAACATGTAACTGGTTTGTTCCGAATCCCCAACTTTTGGAAAAACCAGACCACTGTTAATATGCTGAAAGCTAAATGTTGTAGAATGTTAAACACTCATGAAAGGAACGATGAAAGAAAGGGCAGGTTTCCTGCCAGCATTGCGGTCAACAGCAGTACTCTGGCCTGATTACTTAAGCCGATGTTTTCCCTAAATCAGTCATGAATCAGTAATTATCAAGTTTTGCAATACTAGGCGATTCTCTTGAGAATAGCAAATGATTTGTAATGCTAAGTTGATAGCTTTTTAAAAAAGAAATAATTTGGCTCTTCATGATGGGTTTCCCTGGGTACTGGGCAGAACCCCTACTGATTAATGGAGCTTTGTCTATGGAAGCTTTGTAGATTGAGCTTTCCCTATATGATCAAATAGCACATATTTTTTATATTTTCCCACAAAAATAAGAATGCTGCTGGTGTGTGGTGTATTGGTTTCACTTTCATTCATTTGGCTTAACTATTTAAATTACAATTTAGTCCAAAAAGGATAAAAAAAGAGAAGTCACAGATGAAAAATCAGGAATCAAGGCTTTTGCTTTATTTAGTTTCTTCCAGCCCATTTTGGGATGCTCTGTTTGATAGCTGTTTTCTTCTATGTTAGGATGTTTTCCTTTGTGCATTGAAATTATGGACATTAGAGTGGGGAGGGACTTGCTGAAAATTTTCTAATTCAGGCTCCTACTTTCTGAAGCTCATAGGAGTAAACTGTTTCAGTTACAGAGTCCAGAATTAGTTAAATGGAGATCCAAATGTGGGCTCGTTCTCTTACTTGACAGTGTGTTAGCCAGCATGTCTGCATCAACACAGCAACCTTGTTTCTGATACAGGAGAGCTGGAGCTCAGTGAATTACATCCTTGCAATCTGTTCTGATGTACTGTGTGGTGCCAGGATTTTAAACAGCTTATTCCTTAGTTGCCCAGGCTCTTCATACGGTTGCCTCTCTTTTACAGTCGCCATCCTGCAACTGCATATTTTACTTAGGATTTCTGTATAACTTTGCTTCATCTACCCTTTGCTTGTTTCACTTTGGAGATGCTGCCTTTTGGGGTACAGTTTTGATAACACCTTTGCTTGGAGGTTCTCAAGAATTTTATTTTATTTTTTTAGATAATAGTCTTTTTTTGTTTTAAACAGAGGCTAGGTTTCTTTTTTTTAAAGATTTTATTTATTTATTTTTAGAGAGGGAAGGGAGGGAGAAAGAGAGAGAGAGAGAAACATCAATGTGCAGTTGCTGGGGGCTGTGGCCTGCAACCCAGGCATGTGCCCTGACTGGGAATTGAACCTGCGATGCTTTGATTCACAGCCTGCACTCAATCCACTGAGCTACGCCAGCCAGGGGGTTCTCAAGAATTTTAATGTTTTAATGTCTAGCAGGGCTCCTCAAAATGGGGTCTAGGAAGGTCAGCATCCTATGGGCCTTTCAAAATATCCTAGAATCCTAATATCTCTTTTTCAAGGGGGTACATGTTTAGTTCTTTATTTGATCTTTGTCTTGGGGAATCCACAGTCCCCTTTGAGTACTAATGAATTGTGGCATTATGACACTCTGACCCCGGGATGTTTGGTCAGGCTTTTGGTAGAAGTTATATGTTCCCATTCTCCCTGTTTTCTCACCACCATTCAGATTAGGCTCTGGTACCTTGAATGAGCTTAACTCATGGCTAACCTTCAACATGTGACAGTTCTGTAGTGTGGATTTCCAGATTCATCTGTTGTGCTATCAAGGGCGAGCTGTAGAAGTTCACACAATCACAGGCTTGGAAGGGAGCCTACTGGTCATTGAATGCTTGAGTCACCCCTACAAAATCACTGCCAAATAATTATCTAGCCTGACGGGAAACTTATTACCTCCCAAGGCGGTTCTTTCTAATTTGGACAGCTCCGACTGGTGGGAAATTCTTTCTAATACCTATTCAGTGTTGATGTATTTCCCGTATTGAGTAAAACAAAATTCCTATTAATTAGGCTCCCCAGAGTCTTTCCACAGTTGACTTAACCTAATACCTCTGAGAGAAAAATGTATTTGCATTTACAGAACTTGGTGGGTGTTGCCCTGTGAAATTCAAAATGCAGCCTTATATCAACAGACCTGTAGTGGGCATTTCATATAAAACACATGTGCAACTAAAAAACTGAATTATTATCTGAAGAAAGCAGTGATAGCCAGGAGTATGGTGCTTATAGCATGTATCATTCTTTTGGAAGCTACCACCTTGGGGTGTTAGTTTCTTTATATGCATGAATCTTGTCTATACAGCTAGTTGTGAAGCTCCTCGGGTGTGGACTGTCTAATGTGTGCAGTCCCTAGTAAGCCTTACTCATGACCTTGCATTCACAGGATCACCTAGTGTTTTGCAAGGAAGCAAAAGTGCAGGAATTGCTCCTTCTGTCACTGAATTGCTTTTCTTCTTTGAGCCCAATGATGAGTGGTGGTAGTGGTGGTACATGAATGTTGGCATGGGTCCAAGGTCAATTCTGTTTTTTTGAAGGTTTTAGAACTAATCTCCTAGCACAAGTTTTCCAGGCCAGCCTACAAAAACCTGCTTCTTTTCTGTCTCTGACAGTACTGCAGCATTGGTAGAGCTACCTCAGGGGTTAAATCAACACTTGGGTGTTGGTTTGGCAGCCTGACAATCACATACCAGGAACACCCTTCTCCACTCATCTGCCTGGTGTGCACTTCCTCATTCTTCAGGCCTCAGCAGGAATGTCTGTTTGTGGAACCTTCCTGATCCTCCCAGGCAGAGGGATCACCTCTTCTTTCTTGTCCTTGCTGTACTGTGGACAGTGCTCTATTTTTATACCTGTTGCATTGCATACATATTATTTACTTCCACCACTGTCCCCTTTGTTATTCTGTGAACTTCTAGAGGAGGGAGACCGAGTCTTATTTCCCTTTTTTGCCCTTGTGCCAACATCAGTGACTAGTACAAAGGAGAGAGATAACTCAATGAATATTTTTGAAGGAATGACTATTAAAATAGACTAGTTGTTTGTGGTGGCTTGGGAAATGCATTCCCAAGTGCTAGAGAACCTATTTACAAAGAAACTTTTGGAACATAAAATTTTTTGAAGTTGAGGATTGCTGACACTATTTTGTACGCTCTCAGGTCTCTGCCCAAGACAGGCATGACTAAGCAGCATCTTTTCAATTAACTATAGTTAGGGTCGTGTGGTCTGGAATAAGCCATGAGCTGGAATAGGGACCAAGTGAGGCAGGCCCTGAGGATTTAGACCTGCCTTAGGTATTCTAGGGTAGTATAGAGTAGCAAGCAGGGCATGGTATCCACTGGGTACAGAAACCAAAACCAGATCAGGCAAGCAGTGGGCTTTACAGAGTCTAATGGGATAAGTGAGAAGTCTATTGGTGGTTGGATTTAGTGGTAGAAATTGAGGAAGAGGTGATCCTCAGAAGTGTAGATTGCTAATTGGTCTGCCTATAGCAGAAAACCTGTCAGCAGATGAGGGGATTTATGTGAAGGGAATACTGGCAAGGGCCTGGCAGAGATCCACACCTACAGGGACACTGGCACAAAGCCTTTTATCATGCATTTGTTCAACAAATATTTATTGGATATTGCTTTGGATTAAATATTTGTGTCCCCTAAATTAATATGTTGAAACATAATCCCCAATGTGACAGTATTCGAAGGTGGAGCCTTTGGGAAGTGCTTAGGTCTTGAGGGGAAAGCCTTATGAATGGGATTAGTTTAAAAAAGAGACCCCATGTTGAGGACACAAGGAAAAGACAACCATCTATGAACCCAGAATCAGGCTCTTACCAGATACTAAATCTGCCAGCACTTTTACCTTGGGCTTTCCAGCTTCTAGAACTATGAAGGTTAACCTTCATTGTTTTTAAGCCACCTAGACTAAACTATTTTGTTATAGCAGCCTGAACAGACTAAGACAGATACCTATTGTGAAAATGCTTCCAAGAGGAGGTGAATTCTTGATCTGATTTTTAGTAGAAAAAGAAGGAAGGAGCCTAGTTACAAGCATTGGTGTGCATGATCAGGGTTGGAGTAACAACTGAAACATGATGTGAATTCCTTGTCATGGGGCTAGAACTCCCATAAATGCCTTCTGTTTCCAATTAGGATTTATCTTGGAGGCAGGGTGGAGCAGAGCTTCCAGGGTCAAATAAACCCAGCTGTGATGAGAAGAAGGCCTGGGGACTGGGTTCTAAGGGGAGTCTGACAAACACATCTTGACTGACAGGACTGCATCTGCCCTACAGCTTTCCATTAAACCATTAATTATGGTTGACTGGCCATGAAAAATGGTGGCACTACATAGCAAAGAACAAGAAACATTGATTTCAGACAAGGGTTTGATCTCCAAAATATATAAAGAACTTACATGACTCCACTCCGGGAAGACAAAGAACCGGATTAAAAAATGGACAAAGGACACTTCTTCAAGGCACTTCTTCAAGAAGGACATACAGAGGGCTCAGGGACAAGGACACTTCTTCAAGACACTTCTTCAAGGCACTTCTTCAAGAAGAACAGGCACTTCTTCAAGGAGGACATACAGAGGGCTCAGGGACATATGAAAGTATGCTCAGCATCACTAACCATCAGAGAGATGCAAATTAAAACCACAATGAGATACCACTTCACACCAGTCAGAATGGCCATCAAAAACAAATCAACAAGTGCTGGCGAGGTTATGGAGAAAAGGGAACCTTAGTACAATATTGGTAGGAATGCAGACTGGTGCAACTACTGTGGAAAACAGTATGGAATTTCCTCAGAAAACTAAAAATGGAACTGCCTTTTGACTTGGCAATTCCACGGCTGGGATTATACCCTATGAATCCTGAAACACCAAGTCAAAAGAACCTATACACCCCAGTGTTCATAGCAACACAATTTACAATAGCCAAGTGCTGGAAGCAACCTAAGTGCCCATCAGTAAATGAGTGGATCAAAAAACTATGGTACATTTACACAGTGGAATTCTATGCAGAAGAAACAAAGAAGGAGTTCCTACCCTTCTCGACAGCATGGATGGAACTGGAGAGCATTATGCTAAGTGAAATAAGCCAGGTGGTGAAAGAGAAATACCATATGGTCTCACCTATAAGTGGAGCCTAATCAACAAAACAAACAAGCCAGCAAAATATAACCAGAGACACTGAAATAAAGAACAAACTGACAGTAACCAGAGAGGAGGTAAGAGGGGATAATGGGGAAAATGGGGAAGGATCATCAAGGAACACATATAAAGGACCCATGGGCAAAGCCAAAGGGAGGTAGGATCGAGGGTAGGAGTTGGGGATGGGTGGAGGGGGGAATGGAGACAACTGTACTTGAACAACAATAAAAAAAGAAAAAAAACACAAACAAACATTGATTTCAATAGTATCTTGCACTTGAAAAATACTCCATATGTACCAAAATACTTTCACATTTTACTATTCCAAAATCTGTTTGACAAATTAAAAATTTTCTCATCCTTTTTTACAATTAAATTTATTGGGGTAATGTTGGTTAATAAGGTCATACAGATTTCAAGTATACATTTCTATGATCTAAGATCTGTATATTGGTTGTGTGCTCACCACCCATAGTCAAATCATCTTCTATCACCATATATTTGGCCCCTTTATGTTCACTACTCCCCACCCCCTTCCCTCTGGAAGGATGCCCAACCAAATCAGCCACATCGGCCAGGGCTGTACCACATCTTCTTCTTCTTTTTTTTTTAAATGAGAGCTTGGGATCTTTTTTTTTTTTTTTTAATTTTTTAGAGAGGGAAGGGAGGGAGAAAGAGAGAGAGAGAAACATCAATGTGCAGTTGCTGGGGGCCATGGCCTGCAACCTAGGCATGTGCCCTGACGGGGAATCAAACCTGCGATGCCTGGTTCGCAGCCCGCACTCAATCTACTGAGCTACACCAGCCAGGGCATGTACCACATCTTTATCCCATCATTTATCGAAGGGCACTTTGGTTGTCTCCAGGTTTGGCTGCCATGGATAATGCTGCGGTGAACATAGCGGGGTGTGTATCTTTGTGAATAAATAAATGTTTTCTAGTTTTTCAAGTAGATACCCAGAAAAGGAATTGCTGGTTCATGCGGTAACTGTATTCTTAATTGTTTTGAGGAACCGCCATACTGTACCAGTCTACATTCCCACCAGCAGTGAATACAGGTTTCTTTTCTTCCACAACCTCTCTGACACTTACTGCCTGTCTTGTTGGTAATAGCCATTCTAACAGCTGTCAGGTGGTAACTCCTTGCAGTTTTAATTTGCATTTCCTTAATAGGTAGTGAAGTTGAGCATCTTTTCATATATCTGTTGGCCATTCGTGTGTCTGCTTGGAAGAGACGTCTGTTCAGGTCCTCTGCCCACTTTTTAAATTGGAAAGTTTGTTTGTTTGGCATTGGGTTGTATGAGTTCTTCGTATATTTTGGATATTAACCCCTTGTCAGAGCTGTTGTTTGCAAGTATCATTTCCCATTCAGTTGGTTGCCTTTTTGTTTTATTGTTGTTTTTTTTTCTGTGCATAAGTTTTTTAGTTTCATATAGTCCCATTCATTTATTTTTGCCTTTACTTCCCTTGCCTTTGGGGTCAAATGTATAAAATATTCTCTAAGAACAATTTATAAATTATTGTTTCAGACCTTACATTTAGGTCTATTAATCCATTTTGAATTAATTTTTATACATGGGGACAGACTGTAATCTAGTTTCATTCTTTTGCATGCTGCTTTCCAATTTTCCCAGCACTGTTATTGAAGCAAAAGTCTTTCATAAAGGCAGGGGTGGTGTTATACCCATTTTTTTAAATGCATACATTAGGCAGTGGCAGTTTCAGTGGATTGTCTAATTCCTGGTTAGCTAGTGGCCGAAGCAGAACTAGATCTTTGAACTCCTTATTGCTTAGTTCTTGCTCTTTTCCTCATGTTGCTGCTTTGCTCATGTGATGCTGTGACAACTTTTGGAAGACCACATTCATTGAGAATTTAGTTTGGATTTGATTGACTTCTGTGAAACAGAACCCAGCTGGGTCTGAACATCCAAGAGGATACTCTCAGTAACAGTAATGAACTCAAGTATTACGATACTTGTTTTAAGAAATATGCTTTGTCCTTGGCCGGGTAGCTCAGTTGATTAGGCCATTGTCCTGATAACACCAAGGTTGCAGGTTTGATCTCTGGTCATGGCACATACAACAGCAACCAACGAATGCATAAATAAATGCAACAATAAAAAACATCGATGTTTTTCTCTCTCCCCCCTCTCTAAAATCAATCAATAAAAATATGTTTGAGTTCTGATTGTGTGGGTTATTATCTATTTTAAGGAGCTTTCCTTAAATGTACTAAAGTAATTGAGCAATATTATTTTAAAAATGCTAGTTTCTAGTAAAAATGGTCCAATTTTTGTGTTTTCACTATGTTGAATTGAGATCTTATGATGTGCTAAGTAGTTTTCTAAGCTCTGAGAACATGTCAATAGAAAAAAACAGAAAAAATTCTCTTTGTCATAGGCCTTTTCTTCTGGTTGAAGAGGAAGTATTTGTGGACGAGACTAAAAGACACCAAGTAAAATTCGAGGTATTTCATTTATTGGTAAGTGCTACAGAGAAAAACGCAGGGAAGGGGGACAGGATACATGGAGGTGAGGAGGAGTAGCAATTTTAAGTAGGATATTTAGGAAAAGGCCCATGAAAAACTTGAAGAAAAGATGTAAATCTTTTAAAACTGCAGAGAAAATGAGAAAACATTCAAACTAGATATCAATTATTAGTGAGTACACACACAACTTAGCATTTTACTTTGAAAATGAATTCCCGACTCTGTTTACCCAAAATACATACACACATACATACATACATTTGATCTTATGTTGCTGTACAATGTGTGGATATGGAATGTAGCTGTCACTAATCTCTGCTTTTTTTGTTTGTTTGTTTGCAGACCTCCCAGTGTTTATCTCAGTGGTAAAACTCTACAATGAGTTTTGACTTGAAAAATGTCAGGATATCACGAAAATGGGAAAGACAAATGAAGGCTACGAGATGAGGAAAATATTTGGCAAATCCTGTAAAGCACTTAGAACAAGCTTTATTAAGTGTGGCAGAAGCAGATGATCAATACTGTATTTATTTTTATCTGGGGTCAAACATAATTAAAATAGTTTCTGCGGGTTTCCAATTAACCTAATGATTTATTGGTCTCCAAAGATCTTTTTAGATGGTAATCTTGGCTAGAGTTCTAAAAGAGGGCTCTCTAGATTTGGAAAGAAGTTACAAAATAATGTGCTTGATAACTAAACAAAAAAATTCCAAGAAACACCATGAGAGAATGTTTTGTGTCATAGTGAGGATTCAGCTGAAAGGTGCTATCAGTGATTTTTATGGCAGGCTGAGTCCTGAAATGCCCAGCTTGTCATGGTTCAGAACTGCAGATCAAGGAGGAAATGTGGCTGCCCTCTTGTGGCTGAATTAAGATTTTTTTCCTGTCTGTCTAGGTGCTTGCAGGAAAAATGTTCTGTTTCCCCACCTGGAACTATTAATGCAATAATGTAGAGTACTAAAACATTTCAAGTTTTCAGATGGGCTAAAAGAATTTCCTCCAAAGCGAGGATCTTGTAGGTTAGTCAACAAGTGCTTTTCAGTTGAGCAAAACCTTTTGCTATTGGATTATATTGAAACTGTGGTCCCTTCCACCATACCCCAAGAGAAGTCACCTGAGATTTCTGGGAAGATTTTAAGAATGAAATCCTCAGGTCCAGAAATTTTTCGAGGGGAAGCAGTGGGAATTCACTGCAAGGACATATAGGAAATGACAAGAGGAAGGCCATTGCCAAAGCTCAGCTGGATCATCAAAGCTAAACCACCTAGCCTGTGAGTGTGGGCTTCGCTGTGCTCATAGGTAAGACGGGAGAATTCACAGAGGACTTCCGGGACCCCTTTTAACTCTAAACCTATACGGTTGGAGCTGATGAGCAGGGCGAACTGCTTCGCGTTGCTGGGATTTCTTTCCTTTCTTGTTATGTGGCTTTACCACTAGTGAACCAGCAGGGGAGCTGTGCGATGACACTTTTGAAAACTGCAGGGCTATGAGAAGATTTGTTGAATCGCCCCATTCGTCATGTGAGATTTTTTTCAGTTTATTCATACAAGTACTGAATTTACTAAATATCTACTATATGCTACACATTATTCAAGGTGCAAGTAATACAATAGTGATGGAGAAAAAGAATCCTTGTCTTTAAGACTTAATGTTTTTAAAAATTAAATTTAATTATTTTTATGTGGCTTCAAGCAGTTTGGTTTTACATTCATGTGATTTTGAAAATGATAAGAAGCACTTACGTTAAACTTTAAATGTCTCTGAAGGTCTTCTAGATGGGATTGACTTGAAGCTTGGCAAAACTCTCAATAAACTTGGGCAAGAACTGGGTCTGGAATCAAAACTTGGAGGTCAGGGGAAGTGTGCCCTTTGGTGAGCTTCTAGTGGAAGGGGTGCCCGGCTATGTTGTTGTTCTGAAAACTGTTCTTTCAGGCGCCATTTCTTCACCGAAAGGAAATCCTAGTAGTAGGTCCCACATGCCTTTGGAAAACGCCTTTTCCCTCTTCTGTTCTCACATTCACACCGTGATATGGAACAGTTCATTCAAAAAGCAAGATTTCATTTTAAATGATTTGTACTTTTATTTATTTTTTAAATTTTATCACACTAAGCTCATTTTTCTTGTTTCGTTTTCTTCTCAAGTCCTGGTACATACTCCAATGTGTAAAATAGAGAAACAATAATAAACTTTGAAACATTAATTAGTTTGGATGTGAGAAATCTTGTTATACATTTCTAAAATGAAAGTCGACTTATGTTATTAGTTATATAGATACACACATGTGTGCTATGATTAGTTACAGGATCTTGATAAAAATAATTACTCCAGATTATAAGAAATTCTGGGAGGATATCTTGATGACATAGGTTTTCTTCTCTGTTGCCTTGGTATTTTTGGAATATCTTGTACATCATCTACTATATGTGTCTGTTGTAAGTTAGAGTTTGGTTAGATAGAACATTTGAATTCGATTCAACTTGGCAGTGTAAAGAGCCTGGAGTCCAATGATTTGTCTTTAGGGCGGTGTTTGGGGAATAACAAAATATTTCAGAATCATTAAGGGTATTACAAGAGGAAATTTGGGAGTGGTTGAAATGCTTTGTGTACTTCTATGAAGGAAGGATAGGACAGATTAGAAAAGGAAAATGATTTTTAAAAATTTCACTTGGAGATTTGTAAGTATAACAAGCATTACTGCAGGTTCATAATAAAATGATCACAAGCTGGTAAAAAGATGAGCCTTCTTCTAATTTTGGTATGACGAAACTGAGAAGATAAAACAAAAAAAACAATTCACATTTACAAAGGGTCATTAATGAGTAATGTTAGAGTTCCCTCTTCACCAAAGATATATCTACTAGGAAGACTTTTAAATGCAGGGTGTGTGATATCATTTTGGTGCAAATGGTGATGTCATAGATTACTTATTTAAATATGATTACCAGGTAGATAGGCTCTGAGGAAAGTAGTCTGAAGCCTCAGAAAGAACTCGGACAAGGTTCAGAATATGTTGGGTCAGCTGGCTGTATGGTTTTGGGTAACTTTTTAGGGTTGATAAAGAAACATTACTTGTAAATCTAGATGATTTCTGTTCTCTTATAGGCTTGGCCAGAGAGGACTCCATGCCTTCCCTTCCCCACAGTTTCTAGGTTATGAGGAGAGTTTGGGTATGCAAATGCTCCTCAACTTACAATGGAGTTTTGTACCAATAAACACATCATTAAGTTGAAAATATCGTTAACCTACCAAACATCACAGCTTAGGCCCTGAGCACCTTCCGTGTGCTCAGGACATAATTTCCAAAAAATGTTGACAACACAGTACAGTGGGCTGTCTGCCCTCATGATCTAGTGTCTGACTGGGTGCTGTTGGCCACTGTCACTGCCGAACACTGTGAAAGAGCACCGTGCCGCACATCACTAGCCCAGGAACAGGTCAAAATTTGAAAACTGAAATATGGTTTTTGCTGAATTCATTTTGCACCATCACAAATTTTAAAAAATGTAAGTCAAACTATGGTAAGTCAGGGACCATCTGAATGCCTGTTTGCTTTCCAAGATTATGCCAATCAGCGAGTCCTAAAGAACTAAAAGAAGAAAAAAATTGTTTCAACACTGTTGTTTGGGTTAAACAGTACATGAAAATTTAAATGAAATCTTTTAGCTATGCCAAACACTGAAGGATTTTTTTTAAACATTGAAGGCAAATGAGCCTTAGCCCCAGAACCTATAAGGAAACCTGCATTTTTGGCTGTTTGCTGAAGTGTGAGGATGTGGAGAGCAGGGCTTACAATTCCTACACATGTGGCTCCAAGGCCTATCCAAGCTAAAACAAATGGTTGTAATTTGAGCCTGGTTGTTGATTGCTCTTTCCTGAGACCTCTGTCCTCCCATTCATTGGCCTTTTGTCATTTAAACGTTTTAACCATTGGGTGTCCATTGAACATAGTTCTTACATCTTTATGGACAAGACCACGTGTAGAGCACCCCCTAATTCTGGATCACAAACTCAAATATGTGTGCAGGTCAGAGGTGAATCAGACCCTACCTAATGGCAGCTGCAATAAGTTAGAGAACACTCACTCAGTCAGCGGTGTGTTGGCCATGCGAGGATTTTCCAGCTTCTTTTGAAACAAGTCAGAAATATAGGCTTCATTATGAACTTTCTTGATTTTTAAAACACCATACCTACCAATGAAAGCTCCCTAGTAGAGGACGGCCAGTTTGTACACTCTGATTCCAGCTGTGGTCGCTTCTCTGTCTCCATCTGTTTCCTAATAGTGCCATGGTTTAGAGCCAGACAACTTGGGTACAAATTACAGCCCCGCCACATACTAGCTGTGTGACCCTGGCAAGTTACTTGGGATCTCTGTGCCTTAGTTTCCTCCTCTATGAAATGGAGACGATAGTAATAGTACTGATCTCACAGCGTTTTTAGGAGGAATCAAATGAGTTAACTATATAAAGTGCTTAAAGTAGTGCCTGGGATGGAGTAGGGGAAATTGGAGTGTTTAATGTTATTAGAGTCTCCTTTGTGTCCTGTCGCTAAGAAGCCTGGGAGGCCTGGGAAGAGAAGAGGGGCACGATGGGGTAGGTAGGGAACACACGTTTGCTGAGTGCCTCCTGCGTACCAGGAGCTAGGTCAGGTACTTTGTACTCCATCCTCTAGTTTAATCCTCACCAGACTCTTGGGGTAGGTATCATTTCTATTTTACAGTAAAGAGAGCTAAGACTATGAGATTTAGTAACTTTTCCAAGGCAGAGTTGGGATTTGAACTTAAGTGGATCTGATTCCAAAACCCACAGTTCTACCAGAAAGCTTACCATCCTTGACCCAGGGAGATTTGTTTTGAATTTGGTGCCTGACGGGATGTCTTTCAAAGAAGTTATTTAAGGAAAATTGCCTTAAATGTATCACCTTGGGTCCAGATTAATGAGAGAGAGCTTTGTTCCCCATAAACATACGTAACACCCCTGCCACCCCCCTACGCACGCAAGTGTGAGCTCCCTGAGTGCAGGGACTGTCTTTGCTCTGTTTGAAGCTCCCAGCATATTCAACAAGCTCACACGCTTACAAAGGAATGAAAGAGGGAATGAAAATAAGACACTCTCAATCTACATTGTTTTGGAGAGTCAGGGCACAGCATGTGATGATGACAAGTCTAACCAAGCTCTTAAACACTGCATTAAGAGCCCCACAGATGTTATTAAAAAAATTTTGCCTCCTTTCCTAACAGTGGTGTCAATGGATGGAATCAAAGGGGATGGGAGGAGTGGAGGCATGTGTGAAGGGAAGGAAGAGGCAGGGAGAAAAGAATGAAAGTGGGAAATCTGCCTGCAGAGAGCAGCGTGGGGGGTGGGAAAGGCGAAAGCTATTGGGCAAACTTCCTGTCAGCTGCACGAAATGATCTTGGGCTCAGATGAACTTCCCAAATCAGGACAGAATAAAAAAATCACACATAACCATTTCCTTGGAAAAAGCCTTTTCACCTCAACATGTTCTGTTCGTTAGATTTGTTTTCAACAGTTGTTTGTTTTTGGTAGATAGAATAAAAGAGTATCAGAAGTTTACTTGAAAGAGTAACTGCTATTATAAATCACACAGAGTCTTTCCCAATTGGGGCTTAAGTCACATCCATCTATAACTCTGAGGCAGAAAAATATGAAAATCATTCTGCTGGCTTATGATGTTTTCAAAGGATTTTAAATTCCTCTTCCACATGAGAAGTTTGAACATCCAGAGGTCGTGCTAATCCTTGCCTCATTGACTTAAATGTGTGAGGAATCACTGGAATTAACAAAGCCACAAAATAAATGATTAAAAGGTCTGTTTTCAAAAATCAAGTGGAAAATCAACAAGCAATAGAACCACAGTTTTCACTCTGTCTCTGTCACCTTGATTTGCATCTCCCGCTAGACTAAGAGTCCTATCAGGTTCCCTGCGTCATCATTCCGCTGCCCTTCTTTGTTCTATCCAGATGGAGGGCAATGCTATGCAGGCTGCACTGTTGCACCGGAAGGTCAGGCAGACTCGCAGAGGGATCCTTGGAAGTAATCTAGGTACAGAGCAACACTGAGCCCATCCATCCAGAGCCAAGCATCTCTATCTGAATGAAAGTTTAGCTAGTGCTCTTTAAGAGTTTTAATCTTGGAGTCCTATACTTCCTGACTGAGGATCTGTGGCAGCTTAGTTAACCCAAGTCTCAATTTTTTATCTGTGAAATGGAAATAATCACTGGACCTATCTTACATATTTGTGATGATTAAGGAGTTTTACCACATACAAAAGGCTTAGTGCAGTGGCTAACACATGTTCTTACTAGTTGATAGTAAGAAAATGTTTTAGAGGCAATGGTGATATTTTCTCAAGAGCAGGTAATCATATTTGCATTGCAAATGATGTAATTTTACAGAGTCAAATCACTTTTAACTTCTAAAGTACTTTGACTTTGTGAACTATTTTTAGAAGTTCTTGGTGTGAGATCAAGAATCTTCATCACTCTCCCAAACAAAGACATTTCTATTATAGGAAGACTTCTATACCTTTCTGCAAATTACCCAGACTTCCAAAATGGTATGTATTATTGTATTTTTTCTTCAAGGGGAAAAATAGTGTAACTATTGTAGTTGCAGCATAGCGTATATTGCAACTACATAGTAGTGGTCATAGTGTATACAGCAACTACGTATGTAGATAAAGCAGTGATTAATTAGATTTGCTCTTTTGAAGAAGCAACTTTGTTCCATACTTACTGTTTCCATATTCTAGGTTATTTCTCATTTTCACTAAGTGGGATATATAATTGTCAGGCCCAAATAAAAAAAAAATCAGTTCATACCACAAGGTGTTTTTTGGTGAGTGCAAAGTACCATTGTCAATTCTCGGGGACTGTCCTGCAGATATTTCTCTGTACCACATTATTGTAGGCTGGAGAAATGATAAGCATTCTAGTGGCAAAGCAGAACTCAGATTTGTTCAAGAATCACACTTCATTTAAAAGAAGTTCCATCCCCAAGATCTTCCCCTGGTGGAATTGGGTCAGGACAGTCAGTACAATATAGCAAAAGGCCACAGGCTGTGGCACCAAACACACTGGTAGTTGAGTCTTGGGTACACTACTTATTATTGAGTTTTGAATATATTAATTATTCTGATAAATTTATGGAACCCATGGTTCTCCGCCAGAGTTCCTGATTCAGTAGGTCTGCTGTTTGGCCCAAGAATTTGCATTTTGAACGGGTTTCCAAGTGAAGATGATGATGATGCTGGTCAGAGGACCATACTTTCAGAACCTCTAGGATACATTATGTGCAATAAATTAGGTTCAGATGATTCCAAAGTTGGGCCAGAGTGTCCATAAAGAATATTGACTTGGAAGATTTTCTATGAGGATTAACAATATCGTGTAGATGTGCACAGACCTTCTTGGGCTGTCAATAAATAGTAGGCATTATTCTTTAGAGTCAGATAGCCCTAGATTCAAGTTCAAGCTGTGCTGATTGCTGATTAAATGATCCATTGTAAATTCTGTACCCTCTCGAAACATTTATTTGTAAAGTGGATGTTGGCAGCCCTCTCTATGGAGCATGCCCATGGGTTTCTCCACCCTTCCCCCCAGGTGCCTTTCTTGCATCTCTTCCTCCTAAGCTCCAAGAGCCCTTCTTTTGCCTTTGTAACTTGTTTTCTGAGCCCACTCCTTCTACAGCTCACTTCTACCTCTGTGATTCTCTAAATAAACTTTCTCTTGTAGTTAAAAAAAAGTTTTGAAAAGGGGATGCTATGGTCTGAATTATTTCTCCCAAATTCATAAGTTGAAGCCCTAACCTCCAGTGTAATGGTATTTGGAGATGAGAGATGAGACCTTTAGAAATTAATTAAGTTTCATAATGTGAAGAGGTTGATGGCCTCATAATGGGGTCTCTTCTTGTAAGAAGAGACCAAAGATCTTTCCCTTCCCTTCCCTTCCCTTCCCTTCCCTTCCCTTCCCTTCCCTTC